>QRFJ01000122.1:2051098-2191874 GCA_006176705.1 Cocos nucifera
TTATATTTATTCTATGGGGTTTATATTTATTCTAGGATAATTTGTATTTTTTAACCTTAGGTTCGAGAGCAATTCAATTAATTTGTGTTTATTCATCATCAGAAACAATAAGAAACAAGATCTACAAGTCTCAGAAACAATGAGAAACAAGATCAACAAGTAAACACCCCTTTACAAATGAGCATAAATTGACCTAAAATAACTTTAATATAAAATTATCTAAAAAAATTCTTATACCAATAGAACAACAAAACTCATCAGAATAACAAAACTGAAGAAATGAACAAATGTCCATATCGGATATGTCAAAAAACATGAACACACAACCTATAAAACACCTTAAAGAAATACGAGGAATATACCCATATGTCCAAAAATTTATTACATCAATCACAGAAGTATGAGTTGATCCACCTATTACTGAATATTTATATACATAACAATAATAGTTTCACTATAGTAAATAAATTTTTTGATAGAAAATAAACTTAAATATAAATTTTTGATTCTCCTGTTACATACACAAATGACTAAAAAAATTTATAACATAGAATACAAATTTCTTATAAAGCAAGCTATGATGATCCCATCTTGCGATCCTTCATGATTACTTGCGCTGTATATCTAGCATGTAACCCTAGCATATGAGCATTTATAATTATGATCTGCCATCCTATTATTAGACTCTTCATAAAATGCATGATGTAGATGGTACAATTAGGCCTATAAATAAATAGTTTATAAAACAAACTGATACGTTGGATTAATTGGCATGGATGTACCTTAACGCAAATGATTATAAAAATTATCCAACACTCTACTGTAGACAATCAACGAAATAAAGTGGTCAACTATCCATATCAACGAAATAGATTACTCGTGCCATCTTAGTCAACAAAGTCACTTGCAATCATAATATTAAAAATCAAACACATTGTTAGCAATACATAGGTATATGCACACATCCAATAAATATGATCATTACTTACAAATCTTCTAGTGATGGCCCTATACTTTACACTACTTATAGATATATAATGTCTAAAACATGTGCTCTGTATATTGACGATAAGCAAGTGCCAGTATGACGATGAGCATATAGGCACAAATATTTGCTTGATTTCAGCCATGAACGAGGTATGAAATCTCGCACAGCTCTATCAGAAATCTTTCATGTGCCCAACAATATACTCTAGAAAGAGCAAAATATTGAAACATATACTATACAATGCTACACCAATATCATATATTCCATGAAGAATATAAAATAATTACCATAAAGAAGGATCGTAACATAAAGATAGACTGCAAATTAATTAAAGGATCAGTCAATGAACGTTGCTATAGGAGGGACCAAAAAACATCTCTAACCTGCATAGTTCATTATAAAAAATAAAAATTACAACAAACTAACTTGGTACATAATAATACTTACATCATCGTCAATTAAATTTCTAGATAGGATATCATAAACTTGCAGCAAGGTGATGATGCTGATGCCATCTGTCCAAACCAATGACCTGTATGATAAAATTAATATCAAAATAAAAGACAAACTAAGTTTGAAAGATATTAAAATTTTTACAAATAATGAAATGACATAGATCAATTTTTTATTCTAAAAAATTAAGGACTTATTTACGCTCTCCATCATCCAAAAGCTGCAACCTAGGAAAGTCACAGCTAGTTTCAAAAAATCCCAGCATATCGCATGAGAACGTCAGATGTGAATGAAGTATAAATGTTCTACTAAATCATAACTCTACTTACCACGTCATCGTCCCTATGATGATGGACTGATTTCTTCTTGGACTTTCTTCTGGGATTTGGAGTACTTGAAGGCAGGAGAATGAAAAGACTACGTAGCAGATGGGAGCCCCGAACTATCCACTGCGTAACCCTTCTCTCAGTACATTGTGGATCCGCATGCAATACCATCAGACTATCCATACTCACAAACTCAACCACCTCATGACTACTCCCTTCCACCTCATGACTACTCTCTTCCATGTCCTTCCTCCCTTTCTTGCTCTCTAATGCAACCTACAGCTCAGAAATCAACTTATCTTTTTCAGTGATGATCCTCTGGAGCTCCATTTTCTCGGCATCATCTCGAGCTCTTTCCCTCTTGACCTCTATATAGACATGCCGATATTTATGCATGAGCTGCATCTAAAAATAAATATATAATAATTAAATATATTAATAATAAATTTTTTAAAAAATATTATAACGAGGTCAATACCACGACAGTGCTACGTGCATTGCTAGGTGTAGTTCTCTTTCTATCCTTCTTATTTATTCCACCTTTAGCTCTATCTATATGATAAGTGGAAGGTCCTGCTTCAAGAAGCAACACTTCATCTAGTGATGCTTGTAATGGATCTCAAATCTAAAAATAAAAATAAAGATAAAATAGTTAGATTCTTAATCTTATCAAATAAAAAAAATAATAGGATCCATCAAAAGTAATAATATATTTTTCTCTTTTAGGCCCTTCAAGACCTCTCCTAAGTGTGCCCATTTTCTGAACTGAGATTACTCCCAGTTTAGAATTCGAGGATGCTGACCAAAAATAGATGGTTTGACTATCCCTTTTCTTTTAAAAAGCTAAACCTAAAAGAAAATAATCATACATGACTTGATTAAGAATCATGTATACAAATTTAAATAGAATATATCTATAAAATAAATAAAAAAATAAATTAATATATTTTTCTTACCATCAAAATAGTAACATAATTATTAATATAACCAGTGCTCTGCTTTCCACCTCTCTCTCTCTTCTTTTTATTTTTCTGCAGTCCCCGAAATGAAATGCATCAACTGCTTGTGGACTGCTCTGGTCCATACAAAGTGGCTAATCTTCTCTAAGAGATCGATAGTGGAGAAGATCCATGATGCAATGCTGAGATTCGATAAAGACAACAAAAATGTATCTTGAAGGTATGCAATAAGTTACTGCACCAAGGATCAGATGGCACTGAAAGATGAATTAGACAATAAAATCTTGATTCTATCTTTCAATGCATCCCTCCTAACTATCCTCTCTGCAAAATGTGTGGTTCCAACTATACTTTGTAGAGTTTTCTTCATATCAATGGCTAACTCATTCAGGGGTGCCCCAAAATAAGAGTGACATACTCAGCATAGAAGATCAATATCTATCCTTCCAAATAGAATTCTTTGCTACTTTGGTCCCAGCAGTAGAAGAGTTACTCTATAACCGTCCATTCCTATATGATAACTGGGATGTCGAGCATATAGTGGAAGGACATATGTTGTATCACCATCAACCACTCCCGGATACCTCTGATGAATGCCACATATCTTCTAAGATAGCACCTATAGTTGATCAATCGAGGAAGAGCTCTCTTTTGCTTCCTCGAAACTCTAGAGCTCTTCTCCTAATGAGCCATCTACAAGAAATAATAGAGATGAGTTATAAGTTATTTACATCTTAATAAAGAAATAAAATATAAATAATATATCAATAAATTAAGCATTTACTAAAATAAATTAATCCATCATTATTAACATGTCCACTTACTAAATCAAGCATTTAACTCCATTAAATTAAAAATAGTGAGGAAGATATTTAGACTAGCATGAGTGAAGAAAATTATTTTTTCAATACAGTCCACTACAGGATTAAGAGAGGGAAATAGGTTAGCAGCATGGACCCAGATATACATCAAGCAAAGGATTGGACTGGACATTTGAGAATAAACATCTTATCTCTTGCATGATCATAAACCCACAGCACCTTTGCATACCAATATGTCGCAATTCATGAACTACTTTTTCTTGAATTTTCTTTATTAAATCATTCTACTATTGCTATCATCAGCTTGCAATTTTATGCATGCATCAAATTAATATATTAGATGGTGAAAATAAAAAAAAAATAAATAACTTTAACAAAATTAAACTCTATACCAAAAAAGAACAGTCAATGTATCATATTGACACTTTTTTTTAATAGAAACCTCACATTCCTTATATAAATATATAGATATATATTATGTTGTATTATCACGTCTTCTAGCTGAATAATAACTATGGTCTTAAAATTTTTTCGGAGGTTGTATCAAGACTCAGTAAAATTATCATAAAATTATAATATTTTTATTTTCTTTGAATTATAGGATTTTTGTTTGATGAAACTATTCATCAGTGGCAGTAGGATAAAAAGGGATAATATATGATAGCAAGACAGGAGAAAAAAGCCTGAACCATAATATATGGATACACATTAAAATCTATGGATACACATCAAGAACATAAACTTAAAAAAAAAAATCCGACTTTCATTAAAAAAAATTATCTTTGCCCAAGATATCCGGTTGGGAAGCCACTCGCCTTTCATTACAGGCACCTTCCAGGATAAATATAGACTGCAAAAAAGGTTTAATTATAGGTGCTTTGCCTTGTATTATAGGATAAACATGTAAAATAAATATTGACCGCAAAAGAAGAGGGTTCATTATAGGTGCCTTAGAGGGTTAAAAGCATCTTCCTCCATGAAAGCGCCTTCACTTCAAGTTTAACGAAGGTGCCTTCATGAGGGTTAAAGGTACCTTCATAGAGGAGGGGGTTATCAACTTCATCTAATCCAATTAGATCAAATTTATGCATTCACACAAAATAACAAAGTCTTTTTCCTATCTAAAGCAACATTCGTACGGCTCTTTAAAATTGTGACTAGAAAGTCAAAAGTGGAATGAATATACTCAACTTATATGAAAAAAGATGAATCTCTGATTGTATGTGGGGTGGCGACGGGTGATGGCAGCACCGATTGGGTGCAGTAGCAAGTTGTGATGGTGCCGGTTAGTAGCGATGGTGGTGATGGCGATGGTTGAGAGGACGGCCTGGTGATTGCATTGGTTGGAGGCGGCATGGTGACAAGTGGGAACAGAAGGTGGAAGTTAGGGTTTGGCAAAAAGCTGATTGCGGATGAAATTTCTGTTAGTAAGAGTTGGAAGAGAGGGGGAAAGAGAGAGAGAGAATGAGGAGAAGAAATTTCTCGATTAGGATTTTGAATGGGAGAAAGGAGAAGAGGGTTTGGAGAGAGATGGGAGCAAAAGTGGTGAGAAGAAGGTTTGGGACGGGAGTGGGGGAGAGAGATTCAAAGCATCAAGATGCGTGCATGGGGTGGCATCGCATCACAGTAAATGCATCTATTTTTTTCTAATATACCAGCTCAGCTAACGGCAAGAGAAATGCTCTGTTTGCTATTAGGAATGTATTAGAGATGCGCACTGATCCAATGATCCTGGATTCAATTGGATATGGACTGAGATCCAGTTGATCGGAGCCCAGTCTATCTCTCTTTCTCTCTCTATATATATATATATGTTTGTATATATGTATGTATGTATATACTATGACAAGGTTAGGGGTTCTAACTTTCAATTTTGGTTGATCTATTGTTTGATTAGGATTTGTTGACCTATATGTGACTTGCGAATCCAAGTGATTAAGTTAAGTGAGTCAGATAAAAAGTTATCACCATTAAATCAAACATTATATTCACCCTGATTTTGGAGGTTGAGGAGTATTTGGGAAAGAAAATTCTTATCATGTAGTCTATTTATCAATGAATCTTTTTTATCAAAAATTAATTATTAAATATTTTTTTTATTTTTTTATCTTTTGGTAAAGCACAATCATTTTTTAAAACAAAAAATAATTTTGAGTAACAAAATCCATGAAAGAATCGGTCGAGGGATAACCGAGCATATCTCAACCCACACGGTACACAAGCATAACAAAAAATATAGATCATTTTGTAGAAGAAAGTTTTTGAACAAACATAGAATGCAAAAGAATGAGACAAACGAGCAATAAAATAAGAGAAAAAGAAAGCACACCAGATTTACATGGTTTGACCTATTAATTGGCCTACGTCCACGAGCAAGACCTTCTCGATGATTCTTCTATTAATCTACGACACAAAATAGTATAAAATTATGGGAGAAAAAGAAAAATACAAGAAGCTCCTTTTTCCTTTACAAGAAGTTCTCTCCCTAATTTTTGGTGGCCTCACATCTCTCTGGATTCCCCTGATGCACACCCATAGTTGACAGACACCTAGCCCTTTTAAAGACTTCAAATAGAGCCTAATTTGAATCAGAAATGGACTTCTATCTTCGATTAGAAGTCCAACAACTCAGCCACCATCTGATCCAAGCTGTAAGGCTTTTTTGGCCACTTGATAGCGCAAAATCATCTGGGAAATGTCCAAAAAACATCACCAATCCATGATGGACCGCCTGAAACATCAGGAAAATGGGCACTCAGACCATGTGCCCGTTCAAGAGCCACTGGTTATGCCTTGCACGTGAACCGCATGGGATTTTCATGCGGGGTGTGCACAGGCGCGCCTGCCTGGGCTCGGGCCATGCCAACGCATAGCAAGCCCTACTAGGCTGCTGTGGGCCTGGCTCGCTTTGGGCTGGGTCTCCATTTTTTTTTACATAATCTTCAAAAATCATCAATTCTTCCACTTGAAGACATGTGCCGAACTTCAAAGAACATCATCTCTGGAGGCCTTGCCAACCTTCCACTCTTTATGTAGCTCCAAATTGAGAGAAGCTTTGCTCCAGTTGAACTTCTCTCGAGTCACAGGTTTTGTTAACACATCCATTGAATTTGCATCAATATAAATCTTTGACAGTGAGATTAGACCATCATCTACTACATCTCTTACAAAGTAATAATGAATATTGGTATGCTTCATCCGAGAGTGAAATATTGGATTTTTTGCCAAGTGCATCATATTTTGACTATCATAATTCATCCTTATCACATCTTGTTTCAACTTGAATTCTCTAAGAAGCTTCTTAAGCCAGATAGCTTCTTTACATGCATGTGTCACCGCAATGTATTTTACTTCTATTGTTGATAATGCCATCACTGACTGAAGCTTAGATTTCTAGCTAATAGCACTGCCGCCCATAGAGAACACATAGCCTATGGTAGATCTTCTCTTGTCTTGATCTCCTACAAAATCAAAATCTACATATCCAATACACTCTAAACTCGTAGAACCATAACAGAGTGAATAATCAGTCATCCCCCTTAGATACCAGAGGATCCACTTTACCCTTGTCCCATGGTCGCTATCTGAATTTGCCATATACTGGCTCAAAACTCCTACTATGTGTTTAATCTTCGGTCTAGTGCAAACCATGGCAAACATAAGGCTTTCTACTACTGATGAATATAGTACCCAGGTCATGTCAGCCTTTTCTGCTTCCATGCTAGGTGATTGCTTGGCCGATAATTTTAGTTGAATAGGAAATGGGATAGTTACTAGCTTTGCATTCTGCATGTTGAAGAGCCGTAGAACCTTCTCCATATATTTCTTTTATGAAAGCCAGGCTTTCTTGTCCTTTCTCTTCCATAGCATCTTCATTTTGAGTATTTGGTTTATGACTCTTAAGTTCTTCATCTTGAACTCCCTAGCGAACTGAGTTTTCATATTTGATATTCGACTCTAACTATTTTTCACGACCATCATATCATCAACATACAACGGTAAGATACAGATGCTCCTGTCATCATAACCGTAGAAATATGCATAATGATCTACCTCTAGTCGATTAAATCCCAAACTCATAATGAAAAAATCAAATCACTTATACCAACATCTTGACGCCTATTTGAGACCGTACAATAATTTTTTTAGTTGATAAACCAACTGCTCCTTGCCTTTTTCGATAAAACCTTCAGGTTATACCATATAGATCTCCTCCTCTAAGTCATCATGCAAGAATATCGTCTTTACATCCATTTGCTCAAGCTTCAGATCCATGACTGCCACGATTGCTAAAATAACTCAAATAATAGTTAGACAAACCACCGGTGAGAAGATCTCATCAAAATCAATTTCTAGCTTCTGAGCATAACCCTTCACCACCAAGCGTGCTTTGAATCTCTCCACATTTCTATCTATATCCTTCTTCACCTTATAGACCCACCGACATGCGATTGGACTCCTTCCTTTCGATAAAACTACAAGCTCCCAAGTCTTATTTTTCCGAAGTGACTCTATCTCCTCCTCATTGGTGGACTGCCACTTTCGAGCATTGGTGGACTCACAAGCCTCTCTATATGAAGTTGGCTCATCCTCCTCTACCAAAGTAATATAAGCACAAACATAATTAGCAGAAGGAATAAAAGAAGTGATATAGTCATCATACCTCATGAGAGGTCTAATGATCCTCCTAGGTCACTCGAACTTTATTGGCAGCTCTTTCGATGAGATAGCATCCTCAAGTGATTGCAGAGACTCCATGTTCAGTTCATCATCAACTATCTCATCATGTGCTTGCTTCTTATTGCGTGCATCAAGAAACTTAATTGGAGTAATAGCATCATCATCTTTTTTTTTCTTGGTGCCTTAAAAAGATTTTTTATTAAAAATAATATATCAACTAATAATAATCTTATGGATAGTAAGATTCCATAATCGATACCCCTTTACTCCTATAGCATAGCCAAGAAAGATGCATCTTCGAGAGTTCTTGTCCAATTTTGTCATCTTCTCTTTTGATATCCATGCATATGCATCACATCTAAAGACACAGAGATGGAAATGATTTATGAATTTGACGCTCCAAAGTTCTTCTAAAATTTTCAATCGAAGTGATTTTGTCAGTGCTCGATTGATCAGGTAATAAGCCATGCTCACATCTCCTATCCAATCTTGTCAAGTTTTACGGTACTTAGCATACTTCAGACTCTTTCCATGAGTATTTTGTTTAACCTCTCGGACATGCTATTTTATTATGGTGTCCTAAGAATTGTGAGGTGTCACTGAATTTCATGCTTGCCACAAAATTCTTTAAATTTTTTAGTATAATATTTTTCTTCATTATCTGAACATAGGTGCTTAATTTTCAAACTCTTTTTATTCTCCACTAGAGTCTTGAATTTTTTAAAGATCTCAAAAACATCGAATTTTCACTTTAGAATATATATACAAGCCTTTCGAGAATAATCATCGATAAAGGAGATGAAGTAGAAATACCTACCCAATAATCTATTAGGCGGCTTCCAAGTAGATAAGTTCAAGAAATTTCTTATTTCTCTACTGCGATAAAGAAAAAGAGTCTTTTTTATTTATCATAGATACAGTCTTCACAAAATTCCAGTGATGCTAACTTGTATCCTAGAAGAAGCTCCTTATTTGATAATATTTATAGCCCGTGCTCGCTCATATATTCCAAACGATAATGTCAAAATGTTAGGAACATCATTTTTGCACTTGCTACTACCGCCTCTCCTACTTGAGTCTCGCTTACCAATTTATAAAGATCATCTATTTGCTCTTCTTTTATCATCACGAAACATCCTTGGCATACTTTCAGTTGATCTTTCTCTCCGACAGATTTTAAGTCTTACTTACAAAACTTTCCAAATGATAGTAGACTCTTGCGAAGTGCAGGAACATGGCATATATTAGAAACTATCTGGACTATACCATCAAACATTTTGATCCGAACATCTTTTACTCTAACCATGGGACATGTTGTGTTGTTATCTAAATAGATAACTCCACCATCCTATAATTTGTATGTATGAAACTACTCTCTAAAAGGAATTATATGAAAAGATGACCCTGAATCCAAGATCCAATGATGTATAAGCTCGAATCTCTTTATTGCCATCAATGCATCCCCATCTTCCAAAGTGGTCGAGCGAGCTTTACCTTCTACAATATTACCTTGGAAGTTTTCTGATTCAGATTTTGCATCAACTCTTTTAGCCCGGTAATCTTTCTTCACGTACCCTGATTTTCCATAACTCTAGTATTTTACCTTCTTTTGCTCTTGAATTTAGATCTTGCAGCTTTCCCTCGATCTCCACATTTCCTCTTGAAAGGCCTCCCCCGTGCTATCATGGCTTCCCCTAAAGAGCTTCCTTGGCTAAATTTCTGCCTCATGTCTTCTGTTAGCAATGATACAACTACTGACTCCATTTTGAGGGTTTCAACATGATGCAAGTTCATAATGAGATCATCCCAAGATTTCGGTATAGAGCAAAGTAGAATGCTAGCCTTCTCTTCATCTTCAATTCTCATATTTAGGGCCACAAGCTTGCTCATAATGAAATTGAATACATCAAAGTGCTCTTGAACTGATACCCCATCCTTCATTTTTAGATTATATAATTGCCGTCTTAAATAGATTTTATTTACCAAAGACTTTCATTCATAAAGGTTCTTCATTTTTTTTCCAAACTCCTTTTGCAGTAGTCTCAGCCTTAATATTAAGTAATACTGAATCATCTAACGCCAAGTAGAGGTTCGTCATCACCAGCTTGTCCTTTTTTTTATATTGCCTATCTGTCATCTCTTATGGTTTGTATTCTTTTTCTTATAAAACAACTTTACAACCATTTTTAATTAATACCACTTGCATCTTCATCTTTCAAAGTGTAAAGTTTGATCTGTCAAACTTCAGTATCTCATACTTGATTGTCGTCGCCTTGCCCATCATTATTTTCAAAAATCAAACAAACTACAAAAAGAATTTTCTAGCTCTGATACCAAACTAAAAGGATTGGCTGAGGGCTAATCGAGTATACCTCAACCGGTACACAAGCACCATAGAAAATACAGATCGTTTTGTAGAGAAAAATTTTTGAATAAATATAGAATGCAAAAGAAGGACATAATTGGTCAATAAAATAATAGAAAAAGAAAGTACACTAGATTTATGTAGTTCGACCAGTTCTTGATGATTCTTCTTTTAATTCATGGCATAAAAAAATATAAAATTATGAGAAAAAAAATATAAGAATCTTTTTTTTCCTTTGTTTTTTCGCAAAACCGTTAGGAAAATGCCCGAAAAATATCACCAGTCCATGATGGACCACGTGAAACACCGCTCAAACTACATGCCCATTCAAGGGCCATCGATCCATCCCTTGCATATGGATCGTGTGGGATTTTCATCGGGGCGTGCACGGGTGGGCTCGGGCCGCACCAGTGCACCCGCCTTGGTTCGGTCCGCATCAGTGCACGCACCCGCATGCTGGCCCAGTGCGCGTGCCCGTATGCTGGCCAAGCGCACAGTGGATCCTGCTGGCCTGCCGTGCGCTACAGATCGTAGGCCTATTTCACTGTAGCTAAATTTTTTTAATATTTTTTTAATATTTTTATATTTTTTAATATAATCCTCAAAAATCATCAATCCCGTCACCGAGAAATGCGGAGCGCCAGCAGACGTAAACGGTTCGGCTTTTGGTGGCGGCAGAGTGGCACGAAAGGACGAAAAAGGCATCGGAGTATCAAAGGCGAGCATGGGGAGCGTGGGCGACGTGGCCTTCAGGGCTTTCACCCCCGGCCTGAGCATCGCCACCCTCTACCTCGCAGGAACCTTCTTCGTCAACTTCTACCACGGCCTCTCCTGGCGCAGGACACAATCCCTGAGTTCTCCCACCTTTCTCTCTCTTTTCTTCTCCATCCTTTAATTCTTATATACATTCTCTACTCTGATGTTTCTTTTTCATTACAACTTTTATAGCCTGACACTAATTTCCAGTCTTTGTTACATATGCATCGTATATTGTCAAATTTCATTATATCATTATATGCGTATTAAAATTACTTCAAGGAACAACGATTACGAAATTCTGAATTTAATCCATACCTGATGGTGAAGAATTATGATTAGATGGAAGATTTTCTTAATAAATATAAGAAATTCCTTCTTATGAAGGGTTAAATTCTCAATTAATAGAAGATTTCGTTTTTTAAAATTTCTATCACCTCTTCCGTTCATGACTTCTAAGTGGATGCCTCTCTGTCCTCCACTGGTCAAATCCAAGCCATTATTTACGTGATGTTTCTTACAGTCTTCACTCTAAACGGTTAGTTCTCTATCGCGTTTACGTTTATCTGTTCATTTCGAGGTCTTAGACCGACTTTAGTTCCATTGTCCTTGTATCCGTAGAAATAGGACGACTTAATCTAGATCCTATCTTTTGATGTCGTTTTTGTTGATCTCTCTTTCCGGTTTGTCTCAATAATTGCCGGTCTTGGAGATTATTAGAAACTATATTTGATATTGTCTACCCAAATACTTCAATAGTACATGACAAAGTTGAGCAATTTCAGGGTCTATTGCACCATCATGGTTCCTGTAATCTGACATTTTGCTCGCATCCACATGGTTGCAGGAACCTCCCTGTCATTGTTTTCAAGTATTTGTCATCTTTGGCATCCATTTGCAGCTTAGCTGTGGAGGTAATCCAGCCGTTGAAAAAAAAAAAAAAAAAAGCAGTTCTTCAACCGTATACGCATCTTTGTCGGAATAATTTCGATTAGAAGAGGGTTTCATCTTAACTCTTATAATGTCAATGCTTGTGTGTGTTTTACAAACATTTTTAAAGCATTTGCATACTAACAAAGCTATAATTATTATATATAAAAATTAGACTTAAAATTTATCACGTCCCCAATCCAAAAATTTCGAGCCAAGGGTCATGGCAACCATCGCACACTTATCGAAAAATCTCTCTATAAGTATACAAGGCATCTTATCATCCTATCATAAAGCAACAGCGAAAATATTAGATATAAATTAAATTTAAAATTTAACTAATTAAAATTTATTTTTAATATTTCATAAAATTCAACAATAGCCAAAAGACCTTACATCAGTTGCGATAAAATTTTCTATCCAAACAAGAATATCGATGTTCTGCTTCTAATTATTCTGTCTGTCTCTAACCTACTATTTCAGACATACTCCTATATCATCTTATTTATCAAAATCTATAAAAATAATAAAATAGGATAATGAGCTAGACAGCCTAGTAAATAATGATCATTTCAACTAAATTTTATCAAATAATAAAATATATTAATATTTATTAAAAATAAGCATATATAGTTCATCAGTTCAAAATCAATTTTTAATATGCATTATTTTCAAAATATTATTCATGTCAAATTCAATCTTTCTGGATTTCTTCTAAATTTTTTTTTTTAAAATTATCAAATCTTATCAATCATTCTTGTCATACTTATCATTCTTATCATTCTTGTCAACTATGAGCTATAACCATGTTATCCCTACGGTAGGATCATAACACCACATATCTTCTTGTAGTGAGCTGCAAATCATCTAGTAGCTATGTCCTTCGGAATCGCTGGTCTGCTGACGGTTAGTCATGGGTTTGCTGGTAACATAAATTCTCAGGACTAAATTTTTACTAATGTATTAGCCTCCACTGACGGGGTCCTCTATATAGTCAGGCTGAGAGTTCAAATCATCTTAATTCATTATTCTTTTCATAATTCATGTTTTCTTATTTTAATTCAATAAGATTTTATATAATCATGTGATATCGAAATCAATCAAGTGTAATACATATTAAGATCAATATTTTTAAATCATGCTTCATCATAACATTTCAAAAATAAGATGTTTTCAATAACAAAATATCATTCATTAAACTCATGTATCATTTCATAAATCAAGTCAAAAAAATATATTATAATTTATTGATAAATCTAGAAAAGATGAAACATTACTTACCTTATACGTATTCCAACAAATCCATATCATTCTTGCAAATTTCTTTCCAAAATCTTCTATTCATAGATCCTGTTGTAGTACCCCATTATTAGATATCTACAATCCTATAGCAAATCAATTTCAATAATTAGAAAGAGTACGACTAATCCAAAAAGATAGATTGACGACAGCCACGTCTAAGATCTAGATTGGTCAGATCATCCTAACTTCATCGATCAAGATTAGACTAGAAGACAGATGGTTCAAATCTATTTATCTGGATCAAATTACATTCGAAGTGGTTGGATCGAGAATCTTTCATTGAGATCATAAATTAAGTGGAGAGATAAAGTCAGAGGAAAGAGAAACTATGAAGATGAATCAGAATTAATCAAATGATATAGTCTGAAAGTCTAATCGATCGGATCAAGATAATTTAAATCAAATCATAATGAAGTTATCCCATAGATAATTCAATAAAATCATAGACGATAAAATCTAATGATATCTGATCCAACTGAGATGGGTGCCGGTACACTATTTAGCGATTACGGGTCAAGACCCCTTCATTAGGATAATTCAAAATTATTATCAATCTTTTTAAACATCTAGAAAATCCTAAAAAAGAGAGATTACAAAGAAACAAATAGTCTAGAAAGAGAATTTTAGAGAGAGAGTTCTAGAGAGAGAAATTTAAGAGAAAAAGAAGAGAGAGAAAGAGGGAGAAGAGGAAAATCTTCTTCTTTCTTTTTTTTTCTTTTCAAAATTCAATAATCATGTTAGAGAGAGAAAATAGAAGAGATGAAGTAGAGAGAGAATGAATCTTCTAGAGAGAAAATTAGTTTCTAGATAGAGAAGGTGGAATTCAGACTTAGAGGAGGGAGAGAGGGAAGAGAGAGAAAATCTCTCTTTTTTTCTTATTTTTTTCCTATGGTGAAGCAGAGGACCCATGCGTCCTCTGCCTTTTCTCATGGAATAGGGAAGGTTCTTCTTTCCCTTATTCTCAGGGTAGGGGAGGGTATCCTCCCGGCCAGCAATAGCCATGGTCGGAGGAAAAGGCCATGATGGCACAGCCAGCCAGGTCTGATGACTGACGGCGGCCAAACAGCACTAAAAAAAAAATCAATAATGAGATGAAGAAAAATAGGAGAATCGACAACAGGTTTTTCCCAAAGATTTCTAATAAAGTTTGAAAAAGATTCATGCTTAAAAACTACAGAAGTTTGAGAGAAAGAGGTTAAAGAGATTTACCTAACTTTCGATGGTATTTGGGGCTATGATTTCTTCGGCATGGTGACATCCAACCGAGAACAAGAAGAAAGATTCAGGAAAAAAATAGAGAGAGAGAAGGAGGGATCTTCGATGATGGGAGGAGGTCGGAGTGATTGGGATTTAGAAGAGAGGCTTGCCCTCTCTTTTTAAAGACAGCCGGGGGAGGAGTTCGAGTCCTCCCTAGCTTCTTCTTCGTGGGTGGAGGTCACGAAAGAGACTCCTGCTAGGAGTCAAATTCTCACCCAGCACGTGCACAGCATGTGCTAGCCCAAATCTCTTTTTTTTTTTTATTTTCTACTTTGAGATGCATGCTGGTGAGGGTTTGGATCAAGTAGGTTGAGCCCAATTTGGACGGAGTATTACATCCTCCCCCTAAAAGAAATTTTGTTTCGAAATTTTTTATCAAAGATTTTGAACTTTAGGGTTTCACAATCGTGATCTCATTAAAGTTTAATGCCTCAAAACTTGATTCTTCCTATAGATGAATAAAGTCAAACCCATCTCTTATAAGCAGAAGAAAATCGACATCTTAGTTCTAAATAAGAATTCCTAATTTTTCATCAAAACATCATTTGCTCTTAATTAATCAATCCATCACAAGATAGGAGGACATACTAATATGAATCGCCTCTCATCCATGCTTTCAAAAGTTAGAGATTCACCATTCGAATTTAATCTTTGAACATTTTGATATTCTAATTCTCGATGCAACTAAATCATTAAATTTTTTCATAAGAAAAAAGTCAATACCTTAAAAGTATATCCTAATCAGAATCATTCATTTCTTGAAATCAAAATTGATATCTTATTTCCAAATAAGGATATCAAGTTTTTTTTGCCAAAACTATTAGTTGCTCATGATTTAATCAATATACCATAAGATCATAAATAAACCTTATTATATTCTTAATATATGGATGCTCGAGGATAAGAAAATCTAAGATCAAAATCAAGGATCGATAAACAATCTCAATTTCTTTTAACAGATAAAGAAGCATAAGATTCAATTCTAGGATAAAAAGAATCTATCTTCAAATATTCCAAATTCAAAATCAACAACCAAGGGCCCACTCATCAAGACTCATGATGCTAAAAAATTCTCAACATGGTAGACATAAGATCTATTTCTAAAAATCATATGGCGATATCCGAAATAATCCATAGTCAAGATTATTGTCATTTCCATTATCAATGAATTTTCTTATAGAGATAATCAAATCAAATCATCTATCATAACTTTTTTACCTAAAGAATCAATATTGCTAACTAGCTCAAAATAATTCAGACCATCATGCTTCCACTGCGTACTCTGATCTAACAATCAAAATTTCTTAGGTTCATAAAATAATTTTTGATCAAATTATCCCTCTATTCTATAAATGAAAAAGATCTAAAACTTCATATTTCAATTAAAGTCAAAGATTAACTTCCAATTCTCATTCTTACTTTTCTTGGAGCACAACCATCTTAATTAATCGTTGAGTCTAATATTATGTTCAAACCATCACATTGGTTTGCTAATCCTCTATGAATCAATTCTTAATTCTGGTATCAATTCAATTAAATAATTTCAAATCAAAATCCTATAAATCAAATCAATTAGAAAATCCATAGATGCTCTACTAGGTTAAAACATAAATCAAAATATATAATTAATTTCAAATCATAATCTTTTCTAAAATTTCTTTCATCAAGATCCTTACTATCTTTCAAACATCCTTTTATAAGAATCATACAAGCCTTTTAAAATCAAATTTCTATATAATTCTAGATTTATCAAGGACCTCAATATCAAAGGCAAAAGAACTTCAAATCAATTCATAAATCCAAACTTTGAATTGAATTTTCATATATACCATATAATCTTCAACAGGCATAAATAACATAAATTACTTAAATCCAAAGATAACAATTAAAATTGTTAGTGATTCCACCGAGATGAATCTTCTATAATCTCAAAATTAATTTTTTTCATCAGAAGCAAATTTATTTGTAATATTTTCAAATATACATTTCTCTTAATATGTCTGCTTATTCATGATCCACATATCGAGTTCAACTTCAAAAAATATTCTAATAAGATATCATTAAAAAAAAATTTAGTTCAGTCTAGAATAACATTTTATCATTGAATCTTTACCTTATCACTTATAATCAATTTCTCAACTAAGAGCAATATCGTAGTACTACTCTAATATTGAAATTGAGCTTACAATTCACTTGAACAACTAAAAATTAAGTTAACAATTATAATGCATAATGAAAATTTTATAATCAATCCTCATGCGACTTCTTTATATCGAAATTCAAATAATTATGACATGATCTATTGATTATCAATCATATATCAAATCCTCTAAATAATTTTTCTTCCATGATCTTTTCATTCTTAATCACAAGGGTCATGGCAATCGCCGCACACTTATAGGAGAATCTCTCTATATGTATGCAAGGCATCTTATCATGTTATCATAAAGCAATAACTAAAATATTAGACATAAATTAAATCTAAAATTTAACTAATTAAAATTTATTTTTAATATTTCATAAAATTTAATAATGGTCAAAAGATCTTACATTAGTTGCAATAAAATTTTCTATCTAAACAAGAGTATGATGTTCTGCTTCTAATCATTCTATCTGTCTCTGACCTACTCTTTCAGACATACTCCTTTATCATCTTATTATTCAAGATCTGTAAAAATAATAAAATAGGATGATGAGCTAGACAGCTCAGTAAGCAATGATCATTTCAACTAGATTTTATCAGATAATAAAATACATTAATACTCATAGAAAATAAGCATATATAGTTCATCAATTCAAAATCAATTTCTAACATGTATTATTTTCAAAATATTATTCATATCAAATTCAATCTTTTTGGGTTTCTTCCAAAAATTTAATTTTTTTCAAATTATCAAATTCTTATTAGTCATTCTTGTCATACTTATTATTCTTGTCAGCCATGAGCTATGACCATATTATCCCTTTGGTGGGGTCATAACACCACGTATCTTCTTCTGATGAGCTGCGAATCATCTGGCAGCTATGTCTTTTGAAACCGCTGGTCTGCTGGCTTTTAGTCGCAGGTCTACTGGTGATATAAACCCTCAAGAGTAAATCTTTGTCAATGTATTAATTAGCCCCCATTGGCAAGGTCCTCCACATAGTCAGGTTGATAATTCAAATCATCTTAATTCATTATTTTTTTCATAATTCATATTTTCTTATTTTAATTCGATAAGATTTCATATAATCATATAGTATCAAAATTAATCAAATGTAATACATATTAAGATTAGTACTTTCAAATCATGCTTCATAATAACATTTCAAAAATAAGATATTTTCAATAACAAAATATCATTAATCAAACTCATGCATTATTTCATAAATCAAATCAAAAAAATACATTATAATTTATCGATAAATCTAAAAAAGATGAAATATTACTTACCTCATATATATTCCAACAAATCCATATCATTCTTGTAAATTTCTTTCCAAAATCTTCTATTCATAGATCCTATCGTAGTACCCCATTATCAGACATCTACAATCCTATAGCAAATCAATTTCAATAATTAGAAAGAGTACGACTGATCCGAAAAGATAGATTGACGATAATCACGTCTAAGATCTAGATTAGTCTGGTTATCCTAACTTCATCGATCAAGATTAGACTAGGAGATAGATGGTTCAAATCTATTTATTTAGATCAAATTGAATTTGAAGTGGTAGGATCGAGAATCTTTCATTGAGTTTATAAATTAAGTGGAGAGATAAAGTCAGAGGAGAGAGAAACTATGAAGATGAATCAGAACTAATCAAACGATATAGTTCGGAAGTCCAATTGATCAGATCAAGATAATTTAAATCAAATCATAATAAAGTTATCCCATAAATAATTTAATAAAATCATAGATGATAAAATCTAATGATATCTGGTTCAACCGAGGTGGGTGCCGGTACACTATCTAGCAATTACGGATCAAGATCCCTTCATTAGGATAATTCAAAATCATTATCAATCTTTTCAAACATCTAGAAAATCTTAGAAGAGAGAGATTACAAAGAAACAAGCAGTTTAGAAAGAGAATTTTAGAGAGAGAGTTCTAGAGAGAGAAAGTAGAGAGAAAAAGTTAAGAGAGGAAGAAGAGAGAGAAAGAGGGAGAAGAGGGAAATCTTCTTCTTTCTTTTCTTTTTTTTCAAAATTCAATAATCATGTTAGAGAGAGAAAATAGGAGAGATAAAGTAGAGAGAGAATGAATCTTCTAGAGAGAAAATCAGTTTCTAGATCGAGAAGGTGGAATTCAGACTTAAAGGAGTGAGAGAGAGAGAAGAGAGAGAAAATTTTTCTTTTTTTCTCTTCTTTTTTTTTAATTTTTTTTTCCTATGATGAAGTAGAGGACCCGTGCGTCTTCTGCCTTTTCTCACGGAACAGGGGAGGTTCTTCTTTTCCTTGTTCCTGGGGCAGGGAAGGGTATCCTCCCGGCTAGCAATAGCCGTGGCTGGAAGAGAAGGCCACGGTGGCATAGCCAGCCAGGTTTGATGATCCGCGATGGCCAAACAGCATTGAAAAAAATCAGAAACGAGATGAAGAAAAACAGAAGAATCGATAATAGGTTTTTCCCAAAGATTTTCAATAAAGTTTGAGAAAGATTCATGCTTAAAAACTATAGAAGATTGAGGGAAAGAGGTTAAAGAGATTTACCTAACTTTCGGTGGTGTTTGGGACTACGATTTCACCGGCACGGTGACATCCAACCGAGAGCAAGAAGAGAAATTCGGAAGTAAAATAGAGAGAGAGAAGGAGAGATCTTCGATGATGGGAGGAGGCTGGAGTGACTGGGGTTTAGAAGAGAGGCTTGCCCTCTCTTTTTAATAATGGCTGGGAGAGAAGTTCGAGTCCTCCCCAACTTCTTCTTCATGGGCGGAGGTCATGGAAGAAACTCCCGATGGGAGTCAAGTTCTCATCCAGCACTTGCGCAATATGTGCTGGCCCAAATTATTTTTTTTATTTTTATTTACTACTGTGAGATGCATGTTGGTGAGGATTTGGATCAAATAGGTTTGGCCCAATTTGGACGAGATATTACAAAATTTGACAAAGTGAACAACGGTAAGCTGTAAGCGGCGCTTGATTCGGGCCTCATTATATTACCTCCCTCCCACCGCGGTCGCATCGGCTCCTCACTTTGCCTTTGGTGGCCCCCTCCCCCTGACATCGCCATTGTTATCGCGCATCGACCTTTGCTCGAATCCCCAGCCTTTACCATCCTGCGACATTTACCCATAAAAAATCACCCTCTGCTCGACCTCCGCCAGATCACCTTTGCGCACCTTGCCTTTCCTCTACGGCGCAGAGCATTATACCTCTCTCTCATCCTTTCTTAATGTCTCAATTATTAAGGACAAATCATCAGCATGACCAGAGGATAAACTCTTAAATAATGCAGAAGTAAGGTGGGAACTAGAAAGATGAGTATATGAATTAACAGTAGCTATCAACCTTCTCATATTTTGGTTATGGTAGTTAAACAATAATCACGTTTTCTGCTTCCAATTTACCTTAGATTTGTTAAGATAGGTAGTAAAGGAAGAAGTGCGTGGAAACAATACAAAGGTTGATGGTATAGAAGACCTGTTATGGTTATGATCCTTTCTTTATTGCACTATTAGAAAGAATATGTATGCTATAATTTAGCATTATTACTAACATTCTAAAGCAAGGAAAGAAGAAAAGTAAATGTTGTTCGAGTTTTATTCCTGCTCCTGTTTTCTTCTTAAACGGAGAGTGTTTCACACCAGATCCTCTTGTCCTATGACTATTCGTTATGAATTTCCATTTAGATTTGAATTCTTAAAAATCAATATAGGAATGGAAAAAGATCTGACCATTGGAATGAGTTGCACCCGAGTCTGTGAGATAACAAGGCAAGAAGAAGATGTTGATGATGATTAGCTGGCATCTATCAAAACCCAAAAGCAACTTACACGACAATCCGAAAATTATAGGCTTATTCTTGGATAACCTTGTCAATAATAATCCCATAATTATATTATAGGCTTATTGCTGGCCGATCTTATTGCAATTTCTAACTATAAAATATTTAGTATGGGCGAATTTTCTTGAGAAAGGGGCAAAGGATAAACCAACATGAGAACTAATCGATTAACCATAACAACTTGTTGATGGTGATGATGATTAGCTGGAATCTATCAAGACCCAAAAGCAACTCACATGACAATGCCAAAATTATAGGCTTATTATTGGATAACTCTATAGATAACAATCCCGCCATAATTATAGGCTTGTTGCTGGCTGAGCTTATCGCAATCTCTAACTATAAAATATTTAGTGCGTGCGACTTTTCTTGAGAGAGGGGCAAAGGATTGCTGGGCACTACCTATCTTGGTGAAAACCAGAGCAATTGCCCTCCCATGTATCATTCCAAACAAAAGGTGATTGGGCCACATGTAAGTTAATTCTGTGCAATTGCACCTGCACGTAACTTGAGCTGCAGTGTGTTGTCTCCGGTCCATGCATGAAGCCTGTACGGCTGTACCAGGACATCCTGGCTCTATCGAACCGAATTTTGATGGTTCTTGGAAAGACAATGGTGATGCAGGGGCTGGCTAAGGCATCAGAGATTGTAATGGTTTAATTCTTCTTCCTGGAGCCACACATCTCAATGATTGATCAATCCCCATGGAATAGAGGGAGATTCTTATTCAGTAAGATGTTGAATTAACAAGTCAACTTCAATATAAACAACAATATCTAGCCGATATTAAGGAGCACAGCATACAACTCCGAGATACTGATGCATGCCGGGAAGCAAATCATGGAGCAAATCCAAATATAGACAAATAAAGAAACTTTTCATTTAGATCATCTCAACTTGGCATTTATGACCACAGGAACAATGTAACCATGCAGCAATGCAGCAGAAATAGAAAGAAGAAGAGAAAACAAACACCTACCACCAAGTTACTCTGCTGACTTGTTATATTTGTATTGTTATACTCCTGACCTCTGAATCATAATCCAAGAGCATGATAACCGCCACATATTTATAAGATTGATTATGTAAATTTGCAAAGCATTCAACCTATCAATGATTCAACAGCATTTGGTAATAATATAATGCATAGACATGCAATAACTATATCAAAACAAACTATTACATATATATCCTACATACCACCAATAATTATAATACGATTCATTATTCAAATTACAACTTTGAGTGTTTAAGTTATTTATACATAATCCTCAAATAATACTTTATTATAACAAGCTGACTCATTTAACGTAACTGTAATGATGGCCTTGCCTATATTTGCTCTCATCAGAAGTTGATACCTGTCTAGCCTTTGGTCTTTGGATCTGAAAAAAATAAGTAAAAAAAATGAGCATCATAACTCATTAAATAATAAAATCTACTTTATATAATTGGTGGGGTCATAATGCAGTCAAGTTCGGACTCATATTGTAGTTAGGTTGAAAGTAAGACGATACACATACATATATACATACATATACATACATACAAATATACATAATCAAGTATATATTTTTTTTATAATATTATTTTGAATTTTATAACTTAACATGTAATAAATATAATTTTACATGTCTGATCCGATCATGATAATTCAAATGATATAGTTGATCAAAAGAAATACCATGATAAAATAGTTATTCAAAAGAAATACCATGATAAGATAAATTTCATAAAACTACAAAATTTATATATAATTAATTTTAGAATCATAGTAACAATTTGCACAATTAATCTTATCTAATACTATAAAGTGTAAAATATTATTTACCTTGCAGATGTCGGCAACAACTAGGTAATCTAATCATGTCACAGGAATCCTTCGAACCCTAATAATTCAAAAACCACACAAATATCGAATCAAATGCTAATATTTTAAAAAAATTTCTAATTTCTCTAACTATTATTGTTATAATGGGGGTAACGAGCCACTAATTCTGGTCTCTTTCCCCGTCCAGGTGAGAGTAGAAGCCTTTTTAGGAGATCCGGAGGTAAGAGGGACCATAGAGAGATGGATAAAAGAGGCACGGTAGCCCTTCACCAGACGCGCAACACGCACAACTGAAGGGGATGGGAAAGATGGTGGAGAGAAGAGGTGAGATAGAGGGAGAATGAGACGGGGAGGAGGGGAGGGGAGGAGGAGGGGAGTGAGGGGCGGAGTGGTTCGGGAGGAGGATCGGTCGGCACGCATGATGGGAGGGGGGATGGGAGTCGGGCGATGGTGGGCGGGTTGCCTCGGGCGTGCGTTTGTCGGGGGAACGGACAGTGAGAGGAATTGCCAAGAAGCGGGGGCAGGGAGAGGGCTTGGCGATCGGGGATGGGTTGCTGGTCGCTGGGGAAACCCTCCGTGATTACGGGCCAGCATCCGTGCTGGCCTTGGGCTTGGCCATGGCCCCAATATTACATATACATAGCAGCGCAACAGCCATTTATTTTAAGCGGGGTGTGGTGGAGGTGGGCGGCGGCGGAGGTGGAGGTGGGGGAGGGATGGAGTTGAAAACTGCACCGGGATCGGATTGGCTGATCATCCTCTGCTGCTTAACCTTGAGTATATACTCATCGGCCTGGCGGTCAATGCTGTCGCCATCGTTGGGCTCCACAGCTACGTAGGCTTTGGAATGGCTCCCACGCTCCGGCCACAGATGGGCGTGATCGGGTCCAGCGGCGGCAACGGAGAAGCATGATCGAGGTTGACGGCCATGAGGGCGAACTTATCGCAAATGGACTGGTTCTTGCGCTTGGCGCGTTTGACGGCATTTTAAGGCCTCTCGAGTGGGATCGCTGGACGTCAGTGGGGGTGGTGATGTGATCGTGACAGATAGGGAGTGATGGATTATTTGAGGATACGGTTTGGGAAATTGATGTTGATGCGTTGACCGTTTGATGCAGTTTGAAATTACCGTCCCGGAGCCGAGGTTTAAAAAAGCGTCGCGTGATTGCACAGCCGTTATGAGATTTATATGGGCCTCCATATTATAAATTTAACGCAAATTGAAAACAAAGAAGTTCCATGATGGAAGAAATTATAGATTAAGGACGGACGTGCATCTTGAACCAACCAATAAAATACTAAATATCATCTTAGAAAAAAAAAAAATACTCTCCATCCAACAGCAAAATAATCAACCATTACACCATGAGCAATTTAATCAATTATTTTATTATGAAAAATCTCTCCACTAAGATTTATAATTGTCTTTTTTCCACTTGATGTGAATGTGATTTTTTTATTAGGGTCAGTATAAATGATAGAATAATTCTAATTATATTTTTTTTATAACTTTTTATTGCGTTGGATGTTGCATCATCTAGGTGACGTAAGCTAGATCGGCGAAGGAGAAACGAGGCTTTCATGCCGCGGGCAAGCGAACAGCTCAGATTATTCAAGACCCCACGAAAAGTTGGACGCGTTGTACGTCTGCCATCACCAGAAACTTCGTTGGATCGATGCTGCTCTTTGGGTGCAATCTAGTGGGAATAAGGTGAGGTAGATGCTGCATTGGACCTTGACCACTGGTGAGCTTTCTCAGAAGGGAACTTATTGGCAGATGTAAATTTGTTATGTGCTTTGTTTCTTTAAGCTCCAACCACTAACGCATGTATAGACTTCTGTAGGATGTCTTAACCTTGAAGAGCAATTAAAGAATAGTCTAAAGCAATCCAAACGGTCTTGAAAAGCTTCTTTTTTTTTTTTGGTAGGATTGAAAAGATCCCTTTAGTGCAGGTTTTGACGCGATGTGCGCACATACAGGTGGCAGCAACACACTTTTCTACTTTCTTGCTTCCAAAGTTTCAATCCATCAATTACATTTCCCTTGTACGGGTTTGTATTGGTGCCCTAATTAAGTTGCTGATGAAGTCTTGGTGATTATCTTAAAGCCTATAGTTGATTGTACATTAAGGTTCATGATTTCAATCCATCGAGCTTCAGAACAACTAAGGGATTCATAGACCACACTATTTCAATCTGTTTTGAAGTAGCTTTTATAGGTTGCATAAAAGAATGAGAAGTTTAAATGGTGGCAGAACTTCTAATTAAAAAAGAAAGGTCCTCGTAGCAAAGAAGCATGACCTCTTGTACCGGAATTCAATGGGACACAAATATTGTTGTGTGTGTATGTATATATATATATATATATATATATATATATCACTACGTAGAGCATGGTGAGATTTTAATGGCCAAAATTAATCTAATATTATCTTTAATTATCTTCAATAGCTTAGGACCCCATCAAACTTTGGCCAATAATGGAGAGCCACATCCTACAATAGAAGTGATTTGGGTTTCCATGTAGCGTTTCTCAAAGTAATGTGAAAGCATGCATTAATTCAAAAGAAAAAGTGGTGCGAAAGTAGCGGACATACCGTGAAAGAACCTTGCCATTTTCTAGACTTACGTGATTCGCACTCTGACCTTGTGCTTTGTAGATATATAGCAGTTGTTGAATGAATGCCGTTTTGCAGCCTGCGGACTCTTGCTTTTGCACATTGGACGTTGACATATATGAATGGGAATTGAACCCGACAATAACCCAGAAGGTGCACGGATTCCATAACTCTGGAATGGAACCAAGTAGTCTTTATTCTTCTTAGAACAGTCTGGAGGTTCGATTAACTTTTAGGCGCCTGAGCTATATTGTAGATAAAAGGATGATGGTCGCCGTGAGCAAATCTTCTTTAAGCCAAAATTTAAAAGTATTGGTACGGTCAATTATCATCAGCCATGTAGCAGGAAGACTATTGATTTGATAACATACTAATAATATGATAATTGATGGTTATTAAATTTAGACCAGTAAAATATCGATTTAGAACTCTAACTGATCCATATTAGGATAAGTATGGTATTCATGGCTTCACTAGCAATTCAAATTGATAATATATCGTATATATAGATAAGCCAGATCGATAAATTACTGCCTCCATGATATGTCAGTAGGCCCAAAAACTTATGCTACCATGGGATGAGATTGATCTAAAACCATCCTGTGAACCGCAACACCAATGGAGATCAGTGATTCACCATCCTAGAAATCGATGGCTCACCATCTTGACCAACTTTAACACCCAAAAGCATCTTTATGCTAAGATCGGGTTATCATCGACCTCATAAGCAATCAATCACCATCAGCAATACCCTAAGGCGAGATCGACTAAAAGCCGATCTACCAACATAGTATTCAACTCAGCAAGAAAAATCCAAAATTCTCCAACCTTTACATAGCTGTCATCCAACTAGACTATAGCTGTCTTCCAATTACTCTACAACCAGATTTCACATAGGCTAATAGCCCATAGCTGCTATCAAGCTGGAAAGTCCGTTACAACAAACTAACGGCTTAACAGGCTCTAAATGAACTAAACGGCCTAAGCGAGTCTTTTCCTATAAATAGAAGGGCAAGATACTCTTTTGAAGGTAAGCACAAAATTCTTAGAATCGAGATTCTGCTGAAATCTGCTTTCGACTTTTTCACTAAAGGAAGATTGAATCATCTTCTCTTATCTTCTAGCCTTCCATTTCTATTATATATTCTCAAGACCTGCTAACTTAGGTATCGGAGGGTCCTAAATCGGAGGATATCCCCCCAATTTTTGGGACTTTCTTGTACGTTGGTTTATGACCTGCGTCGACTCAACTCAACCCAGCTCTCCGACGCATGTCTTCTTCAATGATCTGAAGCCTTGCTGTAATAGATTGATACTAAAAGAAAGGCATGCACTTTATCTAATTTCATGGAAATGATAAAGAAGATACAGAATTCAACTCCATCTTTCTCAGGAGTCATCTCGGAGATGGTTCAACCCCATCCTCCAGCAATAGTCGACCCATAATAGTTTAATTTCTTGGTGCAGTAGCTCCAAGCCCTCACCAACATCGTACAGTAACTCCAGTAAGCAATAGAGCAATAGCAAGAAACCATTCCTTAAAAAGCTATGTCACGGCATAACCATCTTCTAGTCCCTCAAGAACTCCATCAGGAGTGTTTTCTTGATCAAGAAGAGCACTTCTGTGAAGCAGAATCAACTTCCTATACCAAAAAGCCGCAATGGAAGAAAGGCCTTGAGCAGAAACTTCAAGATCTTGAGAGAAGACCGAAGGAGATGTAACTCAGGGGTCCTTCTCAAAGTAAGAAGAATTTTTATCTCACATCTTCTTTTCCTACTGACATACTGAATGAGCCGATCCCTTCTTGATTCAAGATGCCTGCACTGGAGCCATTTGACGACTCCACATACCCTCAGGACTATCTTGAGGGATATAGAGATGTTATGGGGCTTCAATGAGTGTCTGACACTTCTTTGCATAGCCTTTTCCATCACTCTTAAGAAGTTTGCAAGAGTGTAGTTTTCTAGACTCCACTTGAGGTCCATCACTTCTTTTAATCATCTAGGTAGGCTCTTTGTGGCCTATTTTAGAAGCAATCGCCTCCATTTGAAGCACACGGACAGTCTTTTCTTCATAGTGCAGCAAGAGGATGAATTCCTCCATGAGTATATGGCTCACTTCAACGTGGCCATTTTAGAGGTAAAAGATTTTAATGAGTCCGTCATCATGTCTGCTTTGAAGCAAAAACTTAGGAGTTACCGCCTAACCTTCTCCCTCAATAAAATTTTTTTAGAAAACTATAAGGGAATGCTGACCTGAGTCCGAAAGTATGCCCACGCAGAGAAAAAAAAAGTTGAATAAGAAAGAGAAGAAAAATGAAGAAGGAAAGAAGTGGCCCCATGAGAAGAAACATGGGAACTAGGGGAGCGTTAATAAGCAACCCCGAAAAAATTTGAGATCCCAAAGCCTATCTTGGAAATTCGATAACTATGCCTCTTTGTCCACCCCTCGAATTTAGATCCTGATGGAGATTGAAAACTAAGGATATCTCCATCACCCAAATCCTATGAAAGCTTCGCCTCCAAAGAGGGATAAAAGCAAATTCTACCATTTCTACCGGGACCATGGACATGATACTAAAAAGTGCCGCCAGCTTAAGGATGAAATTGAGACACTGATTCATGGAGACTACCTAGGCAAATACGTCAGAGATTGGGCAAATTAAGCTCTGGAATAATACCAAAAGCTTAACAATGCTATCCCAAAGCCTGTCTTGGATATTCGACAACTATGCCTCTTTGTCCATCCCTCGAATTTAGATCCTGATAGAGATTGAAAACTAAGAATATCTCCGTCACCCAAATCCTATGAAAGCTTCACCTCTAAAGAGGGATAAAAGCAAATTCTACCATTTCTATCGGGATCATGGACATGATTCTGAAAAGTGCCGCCAGCTTAAGGATGAAATTGAGATACTGATTCATGGAGACTACCTAGGCAAATACGTCAGAGATTGAGCAAATTAAGCTCTGGAATAATACCAAAAGCTTGACAATGCTATCCCAAAGCCTGTAATAGAAATTCAACAACTATGCCTCTCTATCCACCCCTCGAATTTAGATCCCGATAGAGATTGAAAACTAAGGATATCTCCATCACCCAAATCCTATGAAAGCTTCGCCTCCAAAGAGGGATAAAAGCAAATTCTACCATTTCTACCAAGACCATGGACATGATACTAAAAAGTGACGCCAGCTTAAGGATGAAATTGAGACACTAATTCATGGAGACTACCTAGGCAAATACATCAGAGATTGGGCAAATTAAGCTCTAGAATAATGCCAAAAGCTTGATAATGCTACTGAACATAATCGACCGAATGCTGGAGTCATCAACATGATTTTTGAGGCCGACAGATCTTGGAGGGCATCTAAAAGTTCTTTCCCGAAGAGATAGTGCATTGATGACGTTGTCTCCTTTTCTAATGTTGATGTTCAAGGGGTTCAAACCTTTCATAATTATGTTGTTGTCATTTCCATGATAATAGTGAATTATAACGTAAAAAAAAAAAATTTAGTAGATAATAAAAGCTCTGCAGATGTATTATTCTAGATGCTTTCCAAAAGATAAATATTTTGAATAAATTGACGTAGGTTGGTGCTCCATTGATTGGATTCTCAAGGGACTCGATGGTTGTCGAAAGAGAGATCACGCTATTGATCACTGTAGAAAAAGATTCCTATTAGTTAACCGTATAGCTCACATTCTTAATTGTCAAGATACCGTCCACGTACAATGCTATTCTTGGCTCGCTCGGGCTCAATGTCTTCAAAGCGGTGGTTTCCACTTACCATCTGCTAGTTCGATTTTCAACCAAAGATGGCACAGGAGAAATGCGTAGAGACCAAATAATAGCTAGACAATATTTTTGATAACTTTAAAGATGAAGAAGCCCATCAAAGCTTTACCAATTGAAATTTTTGATCAAGAGAATAAACATGAGAATGAAAAAAGTCAAGATGAGTCAGCTGAACTGCTTATCACCGTTCTGCTAGGCAGAGACCAAATAATGGCTAGACGATATTTTTTGATAGCTTTAAAGATAAAGAAGCCCATCAAAGCTTTACCAATTGAAATTCCTGATCAAGAGAATAAACATGAGAATAAAAAAAGTCGAGGTGAGTCAACTGAACTGCTTATCACCGTTACGCTAGGCAAAGACCTAGAAAAGACAGTTCAGATGGGAGCTTGGCCAAATACCGATCTAAGGGATAGGTTAATATCTTTTCTTTGACAAAATATCAATATGTTTGTATGGTCAACTTAAGATATACCTAAAATTTCTACTAACGTCATCATGTATAAATTAAATATTGATCCTAAGCACCGATCGGTGAAGCAAAAGAAGAGAAGCTTTGCTCCATAAAGATAAAAGATAATAGATGAAGAAGTCAATAAGCTTCTAAAAGTAAAATTCATTAAAGAGGCCCAGTATCCGAAATGGATAGCCAATATTATGACGGTCAAAAAGGCAAGCGATAAATGAAAGATTTGTATTGAATATATCAACTTCAATAAGGCTTGCCCCAAGGATAGTTTTTCTTTTCCAAAAATTGATCAGTTGGTCGACATCACCTCGAGGCACAAGCTGCTAAGCTTTATGAACATCTTCTTCAGCTACAATCAAATTAGAATGGCCCCCAAAGATGAAGAGAATATGGCTTTTATCATCGATAAATATTTGTATTGTTATAAAATGATATTTTTTGTTTGAAAAATGCATGTACCACTTACCAATGCTTAGTCAACAAAATATTTAAGTACCAAATCAGCCGCAACATGTAAGTATACATTGACAATATGTTGGTAAAGAGCACAGAATAAGATCAGTATATCATCAACTTGGAAGAAGCATTTTAGGAGCTCCGTAAATACCGGATCAAGCTCAACCCCAATAAATATGCTTTTGAAATAATGGCCGAAAAGTTTTTTGATTTTTTAGTGGCTCAGAGAGGAATAGAGACTAACTCTGAGAAGATTCAGGCACTACTTGAGATAAAGCTCCCAAGCACTGTAAGAAGTACAATGGCTTACTGGATGGATGGCATCACTCAGTAGATTCATATCCAGGTCAGCTGAAAAATATCTTCTTTTTTTAAAATTTTGAAGCAAATCATAGACTTCAAATGATCAGAGAAATGTCAGTCTGCCTTCGACAACCTCAAGACATATCTTAGTTCAGTCCCATTACTATCAAAGCCAATTGAAAGGAAGGATTTATTTATATATCTATCCATTTCATTTAATGCTATTAGCTCGGTTCTAGTCTGAGATGATGCAGGGATATAGAGACTAATCTATTATACTAGCAAATTATTGCAAGATGCTTAGACTCAATATTCCAAGAACGAGAAAATAATATATTCATCGATCACATCAGTCAAATGGCTCCGACCATATTTTTAAGCTCACTCTATTATGGTCTTGACATACCAGCCATTGAGATTGGTCCTTCAGTGACCTGATACATTCGATTAGCTAGCCAAATAGGTCATTGAACTCAGTGAGTTTGATATCCATTATCGACCTAGATTTTTTATGAAAGTTCAAATATTGATCGACTTCATAGTAGAATGCTCCATACCTAAAGAATAATTAACTTCAGAGATTCTAGGAGAGGTTATTAGAGATTCTCATTGACTTCTACACATCGACAAAGCTTCAAATGCCCAAAAAAGTGAAGCTGGTTTAATCTTGGCTAGCCCAGATGGAGCTATCACTGAGCATACTTTGAGATTCAACTTCAAGACTTTCAATAATGGTATCGAATATGCAGCTCTCATTGCAGAACTTAAAATGGTGAAAGAGCTTAATATTAATAAACTTAAGGTTTTCACATACTCATAGCTTGTTATTGGATAAGTATGAGGCCAATTCAAAGCTAAGAATTCTATTATATCTTAATATTTGCATAACATAAAATAATTGTTGAAAAGCTTCAATGACATCGAGATCACATAAATATCGAGATTGGAGAATGCTCGAGCTAATCGCTATCACATTTGGCCACGTCGTGTTTTTCTGAGCTCAATCAAAAAGATTCATTAAAGTTCTTGAAAAATCCAGCATGAAAGTTCTAATGATTAATCAAGTAGATCATGAACCAAGCTGGATAAATCCTCTAGTAGATTATATAGATAAGAAAGTTCTACCAAATGAGCCTGCTGAAGCGAGAAGAATCAAAAGGCAAGCCCCATGGTACATCACTCTGGATGGAAGATCATATAAAAGATCATACTCCTTTTGTTACTTCGATGCCTACGACCCTTATATGCTGACTATATATGCTCTTCGAGAGATCCATGAAAAAATTTGTGGCAATCACTTAGGAGACATATCATTGCATACAAGATGATCCGATAAGGTTATTACAAGCCAACCATTCAAAAAGATACTACCGACCTCGTTGACAAATGTGATTAATGCCAGAGGTACACAAATATTCAGCATCAGTCCGCTGCAGAGCTTATATCAATTATAGCTCCTTGGTCTTTCATCATCTAAAAAATAGACATTTTTGGATCTTTCCTCATTACGATAAGACAAAGAAAATTTATGGTAGTGGCCATTGATTATTTCACCAAATAGATGAAAGCTGAACTACTGGCATAAATCATAGAAAAGAAGATGCAAGACTTTATCTAGAAGTTAATTATTTACCATTTTGATCTACCTCGAATAATTATTACTAATAATGAAAGATAGTTCAATAATCCAAAATTTAAAAAATTCTATTTTGAACTACATACCACAAGCTTACTTTAGTAGGACACCTACAATCGAATGAAGAAGCTGAGGTCACAAATCAAAAAATTCTCCATGGCTTGAAAGTCAGGCTTACTGAAGCCAAAGGTCTTTGGGCGGATGAGTTGTATAACATTCTCTGGGCCTACAGCACCACTTCCAGATGACCAACTAGAGAAATGCTCTTTAAGCTTACCTTTGGGGCAGAAGCTATGATACTCGAGAAAATTGATCTTCTAACATCAAGGGTAGAAAATTTTTATGAAAAAAGTAACTCAGATTGATTGAGAACTGACCTAAACTTGCTAGAAGAAACCAAAGAGAGAGCTTAAATTCATATGGCAATCTACAAACAAAAGATGGCCAGATACTATAATGCCTGAGTAAAGTTGAAAATCTTCCATAAAGATGATCTATTCTTTACCGAGCTGAACTCTCAAAATTCTTGGAGCAAGAAAAACTTGCCCCAAACTAGGAAGGACCTTATCGAATCACTAAAGTGGTATGCTTGGGGGCATACAAGATAAAAAATTTAGATGGCTCAAATATTCCAAGAATATGGAATGCTGAGAATCTCAGAATGTACCATCAATGATCATGAATAAAAGCTCCAAAATTTTGTCTTAATGGAGGCAGATCCCTATTCCCAAACATTAAACCATCTCTCGACCACCTTGGTAGAAAATCGAGCAAATCCAAAAAAATGTCCAAATGATCTATGCTGTCCAGCCAAATAAGGATAAGGTATAAATTCAAATCTATCCAAACGAGGCTACGTTGTCCTGTCAAATAAGGACAAGATATAAATTCAAAAATCTATTCAAATGAGGCTATAATGTCCGACTAAACGAGGATAAGGTGAAAATAGGAATGTCCAAAAGAGACTATGCTATCCAATCAAACAAGAACAAATCAAATCATGAGACATCTGATCTACGAGTTGGATCTCATAACTCCGACCGTGAGACACCAGATCGTGAGACATCCAATCTACGGATTGGATCTCACAAATCAGACCATGAGATATCCGATCTTTGGATTGGACCTCACAAATTAGATCGTGAGGCATCCGATCTTCGGATTGAACCTCACAACTCAAACTATGGGATACGCAATCTCTAAATTGGACTTCACAACTCAAATCATCGAATATCCAATCTTCGGATTGGATCCACGAATTTTACTATGACTATCTCAAATTTTAGGTTCATACTTGAAGATATTCGAGTTAAAGCTAAAAATGTTAGCCTCTCGACTACCGTAAATACTTTTCAAAATGTTAGCCTCTTGGATTCAAGTAGAGGTATTCCTAAACTTCTACCCTATTTGAATTAAAAATTTGATTTCTAATTAATCATTTGATTTCATGCATACTCTTGCTGAATCAATTTACATTATGACCTGATTGAGGTCAATCAATATAAATCTGACTAAGGTCAATTATTACCTATTATGCATAACTTAGGAGATTTTTGAAATAAAAACCATTATAACCCACATCGGGTGACACCAGATTGAAAATATCTAACATTACATACAAGGATAAAGACGGTCATAAGTAAAAATAAGCCTTCATTACTTTGAAAAGTTTGTACGAAGCCCAAACCAAGTCGATACAAAAATAGGAAAGAAAGAGAAGAAAATATCACAAAAATCAGGCATCTGCCTAAGGAACTTATGTAGGGGCAGCCATCTAGTTATCGATTGAGGACTCTACTGATATGACTGCAATGATTGGAGTCTCGGCAGGAGCAAGGGAGAGCTACTGGAGGGCCACCTCGAGGGCAAGCTGAGGTGCAACTGTAGAAGGAGCCGCATCTGACGTCGGCTTGGTGATAGTCTTCGATATTAATGGAAGGGCAGCCTTTTAGGTAGCACCTCTTAAATCTAAATTAGGAAAAAACTTTCTGATCAGACTCATGCAGTTGTTGAACCCATAGTTGAAAGCATCCTTCGAAGCCTCCGTGACCTCCTCCTGAAAAGCCTCAGAGGATTTATAATCCTCCACAGTCCTAGCAACAGTAGCCTTCAACCTCTCGACATCCCTCTGATAGGTGAGGAGGGCCTTGTCTTGAGCTGCCACCATGTCATCCTGAGAGGATACTATCTCTTCCAACTCCATCTTGGTCTCTAGCTCGAAAATCTTGGAGATCTCTTGCTGCAGCTCTAGCAACCTCTTCTCTTCCTCATTGGCCTTCCTTTAGTGATCCATTAAGGTCTTGCTTTTTTTCTTATTGTAACTAATTTTTTCTACTGTTGCTTCTTTAACTTCTTGACAACCTTGGCCTCTTTCGCAACTTTCTCCTCCGCCGTCTTCTTACAGTCCTTCATGGACTGCAATGCCTCATCCATGGACTTTTTATTATCAAAAAATCATGCCATGTGCTCGAAAGAAGCTTGAAGTATGTGGCAGACTGAAAAGAAAAGAAAGCCAAGGTTAGGTCGGTAAAAAACCAATGTAAAAAGAGAGAGAGAGAGAGAGAGAGAGAGAGAGAGAGAAGAGAAGAGAGAAAGACTTACATCCAAAATGCTGTTGAAGTCGTAGTTGATCAGCTCCTTCAGCCCAAGGTCTCTTCTTCGGGAGTTCAAGTCCAGCTATGGCATTATAGCACACAGTAGGTCTCTACCGAGCCTCGACGTGTCAAGTAGGAAAACTTGAGCAAGGTCAAACTTGTTGACGGAGGTCGATAGTAGATTGACCTCAGAAATCCTCGATCCTCCAAAGGATCGAGACTGTTAGATGGATGCTGAAGTTAGTGCAATTGATGGACTAGACCTCAACGGTATAGTAGATGGGCTCGACCTCGAACGAGCCACTAGTTTCTTGGAAGGTGGGTGGATCGCCATGACAAATTATCAATGTCCCTAAGATACCAATAGTGATGCAAGAGTGGGGGTCGCATTGATCACCAACGGCCTCGAAGCAGAAGCTGGGGTAGATCGGGGAGATGCCGATATGGGAATGGCAGCTTTCTTCTTCTTTCCTCTCTTTGTAGGAGGAAGGCTGGTGGATTCCTACTTTCTCTTTTTCTGCTCCACCAATCCCTTGAGATCGAACATCATGAGTGCTGTCACAACAAAGAAAATACACTGATCAGAAAAATATGCATATACATAAAAAGATGAAGAAAACCTAACGACAAACTTATCCTGAGAAGAAATTTGGCTGATACCAAAGTTGAACAATGACTGATCTATTACCAGCTGGCTAAGCTTGGGCACCTTCATACCCAGTAGCTCCTCAAAAATCTCTTTATCTCTAGATAAAACTTGATTATTGAAGTTCTATTTGAGCCGAGATTTACCCCAGCTACAATTGAAACTCCAAAGGGTGTCAGAAAAAATAAAGAAAAAATAATTTTTTCAATCATAGATGAAGGAAGGGAGAGAAGGACCAAACTTATAATGAGATTGGGACAAGAAATACCATCAATCTTTCTCCATTGGATGCTTCTTCAGGATGAACCATGCCTTGAAGAGGGAAATCCTAAGCTCAATGACAGTAGAGCTACAGCATATGATAAAAACTAAGACAATCCTAATGGCATTGGGGGTGACTTAGGTCGAATGCAGTCTATAAAAATTCAAAATATTGCAGATGAAAGGATGCAGAAAAAACATAGTCCAGACTAGCGTGCTTCAATATAAAAAGCAATATAGCCTTCGGGAGGCTGTGTAACTCGATCATCTAGATCGGGGCCTATTAGTTGAAAATTCTCAGTAATAAGATACTTATCCCTAAGCTTCTCCTGATCAGAATCGGCCAAGATTTAGGGTTCAAACTTGGACCAAAATAGTTCAGAAATCCATTTATTGGAGACTTTGAACCATCTTTACCAGAGGTACTGGCTAGCTCTAGCGGTTGCCCGAGATGGATCATCCACAAACTTGAGTCGGGGCTGGGTAGACCAAATTTTTCAGTCACTCAAAACTATTTCCCCCTCCTCTTATCACCACCGTGCGAGGTGCTTTTTAGGGAAAACATTCTTAAAAGGAAAAGAAAAATAAAAGGAAGGAGGAAGAATTGGACAGAGAAAGCAACGGAGGAAAATCCTAAGTAGAAGACATCCTAACCCTAAAAGCAAGAGAAAGATATCTATTTAGAAAAAAAGAGACCTTCTCTTCTGGCTTTGATGGTTCTTCTTGGCTTTGGTGATGGTTGGAACACCCATCTTCTCTGATTACCTGGGCATTAAGAAGTTTTCAGAATCTCTTTTGCAAGACCTTTGCACTGAAAGAAGTAGTAAAATGATTCTTTAACAGTCGCTGTCCTATTTATAGAAGATGGCAATGGCCCAAATCAATTTGTCCACCATTGGATTCAAGCCACTTGTCAGCAATCCAGAATAGCTTTAGAGAGGCTGTTTCAATGCACCCTATTCTGATTAAGCCACATAAGCACAATCCACGTAATGGCCCAGGTGGTTAATGAAAAAATGACACGTGCCCTACATCACCTGGATTATAGTAGATTGAGCAATGATGATTTTTCGTCTCTCCATGCTTCCTTAATTACCAGATATGGCAACTACGGTGGAGTCCCCCTAAATGAGATGGCATGTCATTTTGAATCATTAAAAATTAATTCTAGTTTCGATCGTGCGATATAGTTATCGATAGAAGAAATTAAGAAATATCTTTCAAAATGACTTTTCATATTCATCGTACAGAATTCCACTTTGAGTCTGAAAAGTGGGGGGCAAATATTGGTACGATTAATTATCACCAGCCACGTAGCAGCATCAGGAAGATTATTGATCTAATAACATACTGATAATACGATAACTAGTGGTTATTGAATTCATATTAGTAAAATACCAATTTAGAACTCTAATTGATCCATATCAGGACAAATATGGCAATCATTGCTTCATTAGCAACCCAGATTGATAATATACCTTATAGACAAGCCAGATTGGCAAATTACCACTCCTGTGACTATGTTAGTGGGCCCAACAGCTTGTGCTATTATGGGATGAGGTCAGTCTGAAATCATCGTGTGGACAGCCACATAAGCGAAGATAAGCAATTCACCATCTTAGAGATCGATGGCTCAGTGCCCTAGCCAACTTCAACATCCAAAAGCACATTTATGCCAAGATCGGATTATCACCAACCTCATCAGCAATCAATCACTATCAGCAATACCCTAAGGTGAGATTGGCTAAAAGCCGACATGCCAACACGGTATTCAACTCAGCATCAAGAAGAATTCAAAATTATTTAACTTTAATACAACTATTATTCAGTTAGGCTATAGCTATCTTCCAATTACTCTACAGCCGAACTTCAAATAGGCTAATGGCCCACAGCTGTCACCAAGCTGGCAAGCTCGTTACAATAAACTAATGATCTAACAAACTCCAAATGGCCTAGTGAGTCTTTTTCTATAAATAGAAGGGCAGGGTACCCTTCTGGAGGTAAGCACAAGATTCTCAAAGTCGATACTCTACTAAAATCTACTTTTCACTTCTCCATCGAAAGAAGATTGAATCTCTTTTTTACTTAAACCATCTTTTTTTGCCTTCTATCCTTCCATTTTTACTATCTATTCTCAAGGCATCGCTAACTTAAGTATTGGAAGATCCTAAATCAGAGAATATCCTATCGGTTCTTGAAACTTTTTTTTTAGGTTAGTTCGTGACCCACGTCAACTCAACTCAATCTAGCTCTTCGGTGCATGTCTTTTCTGATGATTTGAAGTCTTACTGTAATAGGAAGTATTGGGGTAAACTCCGCTCCAACCAAAGTCAAGTTCGGTGCCCAATCTGATGCGGCCAGTAGCCACAGAAGAGCTTCAACGGATGGATCTTGGCTGAACTATTACAGCCGGTCGAACTGCTTAGCGGTCGAGCTCCTTCGGACTCCTAGCAGCCGAGCGAATTGCTTAGCTTGGACCCCCAACAGCCGGACTTTAGCCGAACCCCTCAGCGGCTGAACTTCAGTCGGACTCTCGCGAGGGCCGAACTCTCTCCGCGTCCAGATGCCTACAGGAGCCGAACTTCCTCCAAGCTTCCTCTTCGGTCGAATTTCTTCAGGAGCCGGACTTCTCCCAGATATTCGACCGAACTCTTCTACAAGTCCAAACTCCTCTGGATGAACTATCGCCATCAGTCTACCACAGGCGATGAGACCGAACGATATGGCCGCCGCTACTGACGATACCACTCTCTCCGTAATCAGTTCCATGCGGCCCATGATCTGCCTGTATGGCTATCATTATCTACCTAACGACGCCTTTCTCTCTGTACCGAATCCCATGCGGCCCTAACAGCTCGCTACCAGATGGTATGGCCATCACCATCAATTAAGCTTCGCCTATAAAGGACCCTCCAGATACGCTAATCTCTAACCTCTGATCTCTAAGCTCTCCTCTTCTTCTCTAAGCTCGGTGGAACTCATTCCTGAGCACTCCATTCTTATTAGCCAGAGCTGACTTGATCGTCGGAGGGTCCTGCCGGAGCCACCCCCCACCGGCTCCGGATGGGACTTTGTTTTGCAGATTTTCGATGACGACCTCATCGACCTCCGCTCCAACTGATTTCGATAATGATTAGATTCTGCATCAACAGATTGGCGCTAGAGGAAGGGCATGAACCTCCGAGGTTTCCTTATTCTTAAAGAAGTGCTCGACGATAATTTCTCTCTTTCCTCTCCGAAGATCTCTCTTTTTTCTCACTAGAGTTTTTTTCCGAAGAAAATATGCCTCCCAGGAGAGCTTCGACTCGGCGCTTAATGGCCGCCGCGGCTCGATCCCATCTAGATTCGTCTGCTCCCATTTCAGCCCCGGCAGCCCAGGTTCCACACGAAGCCACCACAGATATGGAGCAGTTCAACCCACTGGTCGGATTCGTGGCTCCATCAAGATGATGCTGATCGTGCGACAACCTCCGACGGAGATTTTGCTAGCAAACCCGCCATGAGGATGCGGAGAACCGACCTTAAGGAAGAGCATTCGGGCATACCAATCACCCTAAGAAGAAACGGAGAGCAGAACTTCTCCCGGAATAAAGTTCGGCAGCGCTAACGAGGAGACCAAAGTGGAATGAAGTTCGGTGCAAGCAAAACCGAACTCCACCTCGAGCTCGTTGTCAAGAAAGTCCGGACAAAGAAGCATAAAGTTTCCCCATTGAGGGTTTCGCAAGGAGGTGGAATGAAGTTTGGTCGCGTCCACGACCTCTCCAGCGCAAGTAAGGCCGAACTTCACCTCGAGCTCGCCATCAAAGAAGTTCCGACAAAGAAGCATGAAGTTCTCTTGTGGAAGCTCTAGCGGGAAAGCGGAATGAACTTCAGCGTAAGCAAGGTCGAACTCCCTCTCGAGTATGAAGTTAAGAAAGGGCATGAAGTTCGATCGCAGAAGGTTCCACAGAAAGTTCGGCCGCGCTCATGACCTCCCCAATGCAAGCAAGGCCCGAACTTTTCAAGCTCGCCACTGAGGAAGTCCCGATAGAAGGGCACAAAGAAGTCCTCTTTCCAAAAGGTTCCACGACTACGCCCCCCTCAACGCCCCTCGAACTCGAATTCTCACGAAGGTCAAGAAAGAGCTACCAGAAAGACTATGGTCTCCCCCAAACATGCGTGATCGAAGCAAGCAATGCCCCTACCATCGCGACCATGGCCATGACACTGAGGAATATATTCAGCTCCGAGACGAAATTGAGAAGCTCGTCAGAAAGAGGCGGCTGAGTAAATTCCTCCAATGCCAGCCTGAAGTAGAAGATCGGCCAAGGACGCTGCCGTAACCAGAAACGATAAGGTCGGCCGCCTCACGGCATCATCAACGTTACTCTGGGGAGGAGCTTGGTACATCAGTGATTCGTCGTCTCCCAGCGACAAAGCCAAGAGCTTGCTCCAAATTGAGAAGGCCAACATGAGATAGAGGAGGTCGTCCGATCCGAAACTTACTACCGAAGAGAACCTGGAGGAGCAACGCCCCCACGACTCTGAAATGGAAATATGCTGTGAGTAACTTTTTCTCGATAAAATTCTCCTCCAACAAATAATATTATTTTTGAATGCAAAAACTATGCGATGACAGGGAAGAAGCAGTCAATAATCACCATGTTAGGAACAGGAGGAGAACCTCGTCCTAACGCGAGCAAAGTCGAAGGCCTCATTCACAAAAGACAAGATGGGAGGAGAAGCCCTAACAGCGGCCCTTATGTGCCCCCATAGCCCGTTAGGAATAGGAGGAGAACCTCATCCTAATGCGAGCAACAACCTCGATTAGAGATAAGATCTCTTCCGAGCGATCGAGTCAACCTCGGCTAGAGATAAGATCTCTTTTCGAGTGAAGGCCTCGTTCACAAAGAACGAGATGGGGGAGAGAGGCCCTGATAGCGGCCCTTATGTGCCCCCACAGTCCGTTAGGAATAGGAGAAGAACCTCATCCTAATGCGAGCAACAATCTTGGCTAAAGATAAGATCTTTTTCGAGTGACCGTATCAACCTCGGCTAGAGATAAGATCTCTCTTGAGCGACCGTGGATAATCTCGGCTAGAGATAAGATCTCTTTCGAGCGACCGAGACAACCTCAGCTAGAGATAAGATCTCTTCCGAGCGACCGAGTCAACCTTGGCTAGAGATAAGATCTCTCTCAAGCGACCGGTTGACAACCTCGGCTAGAGATAAGATCTCTTCTGAGCGACCGTTGAGAACTTCGGCTAGAGATAAGATCTCTTCCGAGCAAAGACCTCGTTCACAAAGGATGAGATGGAGGGAGAGGCCCTGACTGCGGCCCTTATGTGCCCCCAAAGTCCATTAGGAACAGGAGGAGAATCTCGTTCTAACGCGAGCAACAACCTCGGCTAGAGATAAGATCTCTCCCGAGCGACCGTGGACAACCTGGGCTAGAGATAAGATCTCTTTCCGAGCGATCGTTGACAACCCTCGGCTAGAGATAAGATCTCTCTCGAGCGAAGATCTCGTTCACAAAAAGATGAGATGGGGGGAGAGGCCTTGACGGTGGCCCTTATGTGCCCCCAAAGTCCGTTAGGAATAGGAGGAGAACCTCGTCCTAACGCGAGCAACAACCTCGGCTAGAGATAAGATCTCTCCTGAGCGACCGTGGATAACCTCAACCAAAGATAAGATCTCTCTCGAGCGATCGAGATAACTTCGACTAGAGATAAAATCTCTTTCGAGCGACCATTGACAACCTCGACTAGAGATAAGATCTCTTCCAAGCGACCGAGTCAACCTCGGCTAGAGATAAGATCTCTTTCGAGCGACCGTGTCAATCTCGACTAGAGATAAGATCTCTTTCGAGCGACCGTGTCAACCTCAGCTGGAGAGCTTCAACTTCGACCTCGACTAGAGATAGGATCTCTCCCGAGCGACCGTGTCAACCTCGGCTGGAGAGCTTCAACTTCAACCTCAGCCAGAGATAAGATCTCTCCCGAGCAGCCGAGATAACCTCGGCTAGAGATAAGATCGGAGACAACCTCATCCTGAGATCAGATCTCTCCCGAGCGTCCGTATTAACCTCGGCTGCTGGAAAAAATATCGTTCCGAGGAGCTCAACCTCCGACCTCGATCGCAGCGAATGAGGCCTACCTCAACCACGATCGGAGATGAGATCTCCCCCGGGCTTCAACTTCGACATTAACTTTAGCGGAAGATGAGATCTCCCCTGAGTTTTGACCTGAACCAGCATGGAGATCAGAAGAGAACTTCGGTAGTCGCCTTTTCTGCACTCTCTTCCTTCGAGTTTCGAACTCGGGAGTGGGGGGGCTATTGTTGGGGATAAACCCTGCTCCTGCCGAAGTTAAGTTCGGTGCCCAGTCTGATGCGGCCAGTAGCCACGGAAGAGCTTCAGTGGATGGGTCTTGGTCGAACTGTTACAGTCGGCTGAACTGCTTAGCGACCGAGCTCCTTCGGACTCCTAGCAGCCGAGCGAACTGCTTAACGGCGAGCTCCTTGGACCCCCAGTAGCCAGACTTTAGCCGAACCCCTCAGCGACCGAACTTCAGTCGGACTCTCGCGAGGGCCGAACTCTCTCCGCGTTCAGACGCCTGCGGGAGCTGAACTCCCTCCAAGCTTCCTCTTCGGTCGGATTCCTTCAGGAGCTGGATTTCTCCCAGACAGTTGGCCAAACTCTTCTACAAGTCCAAACTCCTCTGGATGAACTATCGCCATCAGTCTGCCATAGGCGACGAGATCGAACGACATGGCCGCCGCTATTGACGACATCACTCTCTCCGTAACCAGCCCCATTCGACCCATGACCTGCCAGTATGGCTGTCATTATCCACCTGACGATGCCTTCTTCTCCGTACCGAATCCCATGCGGCCCTAACAGCTCGCTATCAGACGGTATGGCCGTCACCATCAATTAAGCTCCGCCTATAAAGAACCCTCTAGATACGCTAATCTCTAACCTCTGATCTCTAAGCTCGGCGGAACTCATTTCCGAGCACTCTATTCCTTTTGGCCAGAGCTGACTTGATCGTCGGAGAGTCCTGCCGGAGCCATCCCCCACTAGTTTCGGACAAAACTTTATTTTGTAGGTCTCGGCGGCGACCTCATCGGCCTCCGCTCCAGCTGATTTTGACGACGACCAGATTCTGTGTCAACAGAAAGCATTTAGCATTAGAGTAACATAATGTAATAAGCTTTTCTATAAGCAAACTATGTGTGTTTTAGTTACCAATGATAACAGCACCTCCTATGTATGTACTACTCCACCCATCAGTGGCCAACCATTTTGATCTTTGATGGTACTCGTCAGTGGTGTGGACTGCCCCCTTCGACTGCTTCATCAAGATGATTCTGATCAATCGGGACAAGTTTCACAACACTATCCTTGCTTACAAGATGGCTATCAAGGCTTTAGCTCCCACGACACATATTATCCCCTATCAACTGTGCAACCTATCAAGGTCTTTACATATGATAGATAGAGATATATCCCAAGTCACGCTATCCAATCTACCACTTTAATTTACTGTCATGCCACTTGGAATGTCGAAGGATGACCCCTGGTTCTAAGTTTACATAGTTCTAGACCTTTGTTAAACAAGATGGCTATCAAGGCTTTAGCTCCCGTAGCACATATTATCCCCTATCAACTGTGCAACCTATCAAGATCTTTACATCTGATAGATAGAGATATATCCCAAGTCACGCTATCCAATCTGCCACTTTAATTTACTATCATGCCACTTGGGATGTCGATAGGATGACTCCTAGTTCTAAGTTTACATAGTTTTAGACCATTGAATTATTTGGCCTAAACAAGTCTATTGAAATTCTTTGTACACCGCATCCGATGTAGAAAAAATACACCATCCTATCTGATTGGATCACATAGTCAAAACTTTTCAACGCATATTTAATGCCTGCAGTTCTGCTTTTCTGTTTGAAATTTTGAATGACAAAAATATTTCTTCATTTCTAAAAAATTATGAAATCTCGTAGTTATATTATAACATCCTATAGTCAAATTATGACTTCATGTATACAGGATGTTATAAGGGAGGGAGGAGCATTCTCATCTTTTAAAAATTTTATAAATTTTTAATGATAAAAATATCTTTTTTTCTTTATGACTACTTGAAGAAAAATTATGACATGATGTCATAATATATTATAATATGAAAATGTCATAATTTTTTCAGATGAAGTGGGATATTTTTGTCATTTAAAATTTTAAATAAAAAATGAAATTATAGGTATTAAATGATGGTTATGTAGTCTAATATAATTAGATGGTATATTCTATATTAATTTTATTGTACAGCATGCACAAAGTATTTTTCAAATCTAGATTGTTTAGGACATTTGATTTATCTACTCATTGAGTTTTTAGAACGAGAGAATTTACCATAAAATAAAACATATATTCTCTCTGATGGAGAGAGCTTTACTTTTCAAGCAACATCGCCCTTGTCCCTCCTATAAAACGTATGTGAGCTACCATGCAATCCCCAAGCATGAAGACATGTACTTTAGCAAAATTCTCTTTAGTAAAATATGCCATTGTTAGAACTAAGGGCATTCATGAGATTCATCTCATGGAAGATTCTACTAGGCGCATTTTGCTTAAAATTAGCCAATTTTTTGCTTAATGGGATAGATCAAACTTGAACGTCAAGAAAAGTGCATGCCTTGATATGAAAACAAACTAGAATTTGAACAATCTCATTTTGAAGTCTAAATTGATGTACAATATGTTGTGTAGCGAGGAGGATTGGCAATGGCTAAAACACAATCATGATGCAAAGTGGTAGCAAAGGCGAGGGGATGAGCATTCTCGATCAACATCGAACTACATGAGGAGCCTGATGCAGATAATAACCCTTCTAACCTGAGCTCCATAGATGAAGGGGCAATAATGGCACCGCAAGGATTGGCGAGGGAGGTGGAAGAGAATTATATTACCGTCTGGTCACAAAAGTCGTAGCACAATATAGATTAAAATATGCTATTGAGATTGGATGCTCGCTTTCCAAGTAGGAGATGAATTCTAAGACAATAGCCTATTGGGTAAACTATTTCAACAATATTTTTGATGCACATGCTACTTTAGTTTTAAGAGATCAAATAGGCTAAAGAATGAAGAATAATTTGGCTGTACATTTGGAGGAGTATATCTGTCCTCCTGCTCATAATGTTGATATTTTCAAATGATTGGAATACAATAATGTTAATGATAGTAGTAGTAGTATGTATGTATGTATATATATATATATATATATATATATATATATATATATATATATATATATATATTATATATATATATATATATATATATATATATATATATATATATATATATATATATAAAATTCTAAGACAATAGCCTATTGGGTAAACTATTTCAACAATATTTTTGATGCACATGCTACTTTAGTTTTAAGAGATCAAATAGGCTAAAGAATGAAGAATAATTTGGCTGTACATTTGGAGGAGTATATCTGTCCTCCTGCTCATAATGTTGATATTTTCAAATGATTGGAATACAATAATGTTAATGATAGTAGTAGTAGTATGTATGTATGTATGTATGTATGTATGTATATATATATATATATATATATATATATATATATATATATATATATATATATATATATATATATATATATATATATATATATATAACGCAATCATTGAAAAAAATGAAAATATAGGAAAATAAATTAATTAAAAAAAATTGTTTTGAAGAATAAGCTTAAGAAAATATGATATAGGCTCACGAAAGATACTCTATTTGCAATTTTGATATCAATCATAAACACATATATATATTCTTGTGAAGTGTATGATATAATTAAGTGACAAAAATAAATAGAACTTAGCTTGGGAGGTGGATAAACTACTATCCTAAAGGAGATTCTGGCCTCTTCTCATGTGAAGATCTGAACCGCACACTTTTCTCCAAGGTACAACCTAGAAACCAAGTACTCCAACACTCGTCGATGGCACGATCTTGAATGGACATCGATAAACTTCATTCTCAGCCAAATAACAATAAAAGGAATGAGAGAATGCGAGGAAAGAATTTAAATAAGAGGGAGAGTACGAAGAGTTTTTTTTTTAAGTGAGAAGACTCGATATAATTTTTTTCTCTCTATCTAAAAAAGAAAGGAGACACTTTTTATAGGTGCAGAGACACAGCGTAAACACTGTGTGAAAAAATGGTATGCGAAACTGTTGCCCACGCACGAAGAGCTCATGAAACGATCGTGGAATGGCCACATGGAGCATTTCCGCACGCTCCTCCCATAGAACGGCCAAACGGCTGAACCACATGCGGACTCACCATGGAGTCCACGTGGAGGAGTTTTGAAACTCCTAAAAAAAGTGAACAATCCCCCACAAGTTTCAAAACTCATAAAAAATATAAAAAATAATTAAATTTAGTAAATATGTTAAAATTTTATTGGACCTTTACTGTGCTTAGTACACGTATCTTCTAGGTTTGAACTTGTACTTAGTATAAAATACACATAGTATGAGGGTGAGCTGATCATAATGCAGGGTAGTGCTATTTAGGCCATGCACTTGCCTTGATTTTCATAAGAGTTACTAGAGATTCACTCTAATCCTATAGTCGCGGCCTCATGATTACTCTCACTAAAGTAGATCCTCCAAGGATACGTGTAACAGAACCGTACCTCGCTGAACTTTTAGTCTTGGATCTATTAAGAGCTATGCTCAACCTAACCATTATACATAGAGCACTACACCATAGGTATGGATCGAAGATAAACTTCTAGAAATAGTGCTTCCAGATGTCACCTCAAAGGTCATTTTTCTTTGAACCTTGACCAAGGAATCTCCAATAGCAAGATAGGGATCCACTCTGGTGACTAATCTATGGGCTTAAGCCCCATCCTCCTCAATGTCTCAAATACCAAAGTTTTTGAAAGTTCTTTAGTTAAAAGATCAGATAAATTATTTTTTGATCTTATAAATTAAAGTGATATCACATCTTTTATTTTATTTCTTATAGTTTTATATCTAATCAAAATATAATTATTCATCTTTTTATTTGAAATCTATTGATTTAACAAATCATTAGAGCTCTACAATCATAATTTATTGATATTATAGATATTTTGAATGGAAAAATTTTAATATCATTAGTTAGATCTATTGGTGCAGAATCTGATTGACGTCGGGACGAGCTGGAGTCGAGAAAGATGAGGTCGCCGTCGGTGACCTATAAAATAAAGTTCCATCCGAAGTTGGTGGTAGTGGCTCTGATAGAATCCTTCGACGGTCAAGTTAGCTCTTCTGACCAATAGAAATGGAGTGCTCAGAGAGGAGTTCGACAAAGTTTTGGAAAGCAAAAAAAAAGCTTAGAGAAAACATATCTGAATGATCTCTTTTTATAGACGGAGCTTGTTGTAACTATCCTAATAAATGATCAGCGTAACCATTCTAATAAATACCAATCATGATTGTCCTGATAAATGACAATCATAATTATCATGATATATGATAATTATAACTATTTAGTAGTGGGATTGCCTGTAGAAATTCATCTGAAGGAACAGTCTAGAAGAAGTTCAACTTTCATAGAAGCTCGACTACTGGAGAATTCCGAAAGGAGTTCGACTTCCATAGAAGCCCGACTGCTGGAGGAATCTGGAAAGAGTTCGGCTCCCATAGAAGCCCAACTAGAGGAGAAGTTCGAAAGAAGTTCGGTTCCCATAGAAGCCTGATTGGAGGAGTAGTCTGAAAGAAGTTTGGCTCCCATAGAAGTTCGACTGCTGGAGAAGTTTGGAAGAAATTCGGCTCCCATAGAAGCTCGACTGTTGGAGGAATCTGAAAGAAGTTTGAATCCCATAGAAGCTCGACTGGAGGAAGAGTCTGGAAGGAGTTCGATCGCTGGAAAAGTTCGACTGGAGCTTGGCTGCTGAGAAGTTTGATTAGGTTCGAAATCTAGCTGGAGGAGTTCGACCACTGAATGAGTTCGACTGGGGCTCGACCCTTGAGAAAGTTTGACTGGAGATTGATCGCTGAGGAGTTCGATTGGATTCAAAATCTAGCTGGAGGAGTTTGATCACTGAATGAGTTCGACCATTGGAGAAGTTTGGCTGGGGCTCGATCATTGAAAAAGTTCGGTTGGAGCTCGGTTGTTGAAGAGTTTGATTGGATTCGAAATTCAGTTGGAGGAGTTCAACCACTGAATGAGTTCGACCGTTGGAGGAGATCGGATGGGGTTTGATTACTGAGGAGAGAATTCACGATCGAAGCTCTTTCATGATTTTCAGCTGCATTAGGCTAAATACCAGGCTGGATTTTAATGGAAGCAAGATTTATCTCCAATAATAGTCTTTCTACTTCTGAGTTTAAAACTCGAAGGAAGGGAGTACAAAAAAGAATGACTGTCGAAGTCCTCTTCAAGGCTCTACATCAGTTCAGGTTGAAGTTTGGGAGAGATCTTATCTCCAGTCAAGGTTGACGTCGAAGTTGAGACTCGGGCACAATAGGACCATTATTGGGGCCTCTCCTCTCACCTCATCTAAACTGAATGATGCCTTCGACTTTGTTCACATTAGGATGAGGTTCTCCTCCTATTCCTAATGGACTGTGGGGGCACATAAGGGCCGTTGTCAGAACTTCTTCTCCCATCTCATCTAAAATGAATGAAGTCTTCGACTTTGCTCACGTTAGGATGAGGTTCTCCTCCTGTTCCTAATAGACTGTGGGGGCACACAAGGACCGTTGTCAGGGCTTTTCCTCCTATCTCATCTAAAATGAACGAGGTCTTCGACTTTGCTCATGTTAGGATGAGATTCGTCTCGATTTCTAAGGATTGTGGGGGCACATAAGGATCATTGTTAGGGCCTCTCCCCCATCTAAAATGAAATGAGGTCTTTGACTTTGCTCACATTAAGATGAGGTTCTTCTCCTATTTCTAACGGACTATGGGGGACATAAGGACCGTGTCAGGGCTTCTCCCTCCATCTCATCTAAAATGAATAAGATTTCAACTTTGCTACATTAGGACGAGGTTCTCTCTTGTTCCTAATGGGCTATGGGGGCATATAAGGGCTGTTGTCAGATTCTCCCCATCTTGTCTAAAAGAACGAGTCTTCAACTTTGCTCAGGATGAGGTTCTCCTCCATTTCTAACAGACTGTGAGGATATATAAGGGCCGTTGTTAGGACCTCTTCCTCCATTCGTCTAAAATGAACGAGATTTTCGATTTTGCTCACATTAGGATGAGGTTCTCCTCCTATTTCTAATGGACTATGAAGGCACATAAAGACCGTTGTTGGGGCCTCTCTCCCCATCTCATCTAAAATGAACGAGGTCTTCGACTTTGCTTACGTTAGGATGAGGTTCTCCTCCTACCTAACATGGCCACTTTTAATTGCTTCTTTCCTATCATCACAAAATTTTTGCACCAAGAAATAATAATGTTGAAATGAAAAAATTTTATTGCGAAAAAATTACTGATAGTACATCCTCAGATTTTCTGAGTTCCAAGGTCGTGGGAGCATTGTTCCTCCGAGCTCCTTCAAATAGTAAGTTCTAGGTCGGACGACCTCCACCACCTCATACGGATCTTTCCAATTTGGGACAAGCTTCCCCTAGCTCTGAGGCTGAGAGACGATGACTCGCCGAAGTACCAAGTCTCCCACTCTGAATGTTTTACTTCTGACTCTGGAGTTATAGTATTGGGCCATCTTTCGTCTGTAGGCTGCCATCCGAATTTGGGCTTTCTCTCTTTTTTCTTCTAGTAGGTTTAGATTGACTCTAAGGTTCTATGGGTTGTGCTGCTCGTTGAAGGCCACGACCCATGCTGATGAGAGCTTAAGTTCGATCGGAATGACTGTCTCTATTCCAAAGGCCAAGACGAATGGTGTTTTTCCAGTTGGAAGCCTTTGAATAGTTCGGTATGCCCAGAGGATATAGTAGAGCTCGTCCACCCAAGCCCCCTCTTTACTCTATCGAGTCCTGTCTTGATGCCTTACAGCAGAGTTCGATTGGTCACTTCAGCTTTCTCATTTGCTTATGGGTGAGCTACCGATGTGAAGTGGTGGGAGATGTTTAGGTCTTCGTAGAATTCGATGAACCTCATTGCGATAAATTATCGTCCATTATCGGTTATGAGGGTTCGACGCAGACCGAATCGATAGACTATTGACTTTCAGATGAAGTTCTGTACCTTAGCCTTGGTAATTTTGGCTAGAGGTTTGGCTTCGACCCATTTGGTGAAGTAGTCGATCGCGACCAGAAGGAACTTTCGTTATCCTAATGTCGTCGAAAAAAAGCCAAGTATGTCCATTCCCCACTGCGCAAATGGCCAGGATGCACTTAGTGGAGTAAGCTTGGAGGTCGGCCATCTTTGTATGTTCGCATTCTTCTGACAGCTGTCATATTTTCTGATGTACTCCATAGAATCATGGTATAAGATCGATCAATAGTACCCTTGTCGAAGTAGCTTTTGCGATAAGGATCTGGCTCCTACATGACTTCCACAGATTCCCTCGTGTACTTTTCATAATGCAAAATCAGCTTCTGAAGGTCGGAGACATCTCAACAACGGCAGCAAATATAATCTCTTATACAACCCGCCCTCGTACAAAACGTACCGAAAGGCTTAATTCTTGAGTTTTTGAGCTTCTTTCGGATCATGAGGAAGGACTCCCTTCTTGAGATAGGCAACCAATGGGTCGATCCAGCTTGGCTCGAGTTCTGTCTGCAAAATGACCTACGATTCCTCTGAGCTTGGGCACTTCAGGATCTCAAAAAGTACTTCTTTGGGCAGTTCGATTGGAGCTGAAGTGGTCAACTTAGAGAGAAGGTCGGATCTTATATTTTCTGCTCTCGAAATCTATCGAATGTCGAAACAGCTGAAGGCCGAAGTTAAGTCTTTTACTTTCTCAAGATATTTCATTATACTTTCCTCTCGTACTTCATAGCTGCCACTAACTTGACCGACCATTAATTAAAAATCATTGTAGATTTGAAGCTGATCTACTCTTAATTCTCTTGTAATTTTTAATCCAACGATCAACGCTTCATACTCAGCCCCATTATTAGTCGCTGAGAATTCGAAGTGCAACGCATACTCGACGATGACTCCCTCAGGACTGACTAAGATCAATCTCGCATTCGATCCAGCAGAGTTGAATAAACCATCCACGTACAGAGCTCAAAAACCTTTGGAAAGGTCGACTGTCTCTTCAGAAAGATTTGATTACGACAGCAGAGCACCGATCTCATTCTTTTCAAGCTCGACATCATCAAAAATGGTACACTCCACTATAAAATCTGCTAATATCTAAACTTTGATCGATAGCCGGGGTCGATAATTGATATCAAATTTCATAAGCTCGATTGTCCATTTTGCGATTCTTCCGAAAGCATTCATTCACTGAAGGACTGCTTTTACTGGTTGATCTGTGAGGACCATTATGATGTGCCTTTGGAAGTAAGGTCGGAGCCTCCTGGTAGCAATTAAAAGAGAGTAAACTGATTTCTCTAGCTTAGAATACCTGATCTCTGCATTTCTTAGGACCCAGCTTATGTAGTAAACCGACCGTTGTATCTTCGCTTCCTCCTTGACTAGGACTGCTGATGCATGCTAATTTATAGCTATGATAAGTGCACCAGTCGATCAAGTAATAAAGTGAATGAGTAGAGTATCGTCCCTAGAGGATTGAAAAAATAAGTACTGAAAAGCTCTTTCCTATGCTTTATTTAGAAGATCGATTTATGAGAATAAGAAATTAAAGAACAAAATAAAAAATAATTAATTTTTTTTTAAGAAAATAGAGAGAGTGTAAATTATTAGGATTTTAAACTCAAGAGTAATGGATTACTAAGGCAATCGGTTCACCAACTCAGTCAATACAATATTCAAATTTTTAGATTAATTTTATTTTATATGATGGTGGAGTCTCCTAATTTATTTACTATCCTTTGGTCCAGGCATAGCAAAATTATCAATATTTATTAATTATCCTTTGGTCTAGGTATAATTTAAATAAATATTAATGCATTAAGTTTTGTGAAACTCTTTAATTAAAATACGCTGCATCCAAAGCGCACTAAATTCTAGCATGCATATGAATTCTAATTTGATTCATAATACAAGGTATATAATCAAGAAGCAATAACATAGATATACTTGGTCCGTAATATTTATGTTCATCAGATCAATTAGAAGATGGCCAGTAATCTAAAAGCATTAAGATTAGATTTATATACTCCTCATGAATAAAATTTAAAAATAATCACACTGAATATTGCATCAAAAGAGTGGCTACACCTTAGCTTTAGTAAAATAAAATTTAGTTTATGATAACAAATTCAAAAACAGCGAATAAAATAAAAAGCATAGAGAAATTAGACTGTTTGATTGCTGAAATTGATTGTTCGTTGCTCTTGATGTGGAGAAATTGATGAAGAAGAAGATGCTCCTTGATCGATGTCTATGATTGTCGAAAAAAAATAAAAATTCTTTTTTATTTCTCACAAATCACTCTTCTCTTTCTACCTCCCTCCTCTTTTTTTCTTTTTATTTTTTTTATTTCTCTGACTCTCTCTCTTTTTCTCTTTTTTTTTCTCTCTGACTTCTCTCTCTTTCTCTGTCTCCCTATCTCTCTCTATCTCTCTCTCTCTCTTTTTTTCTCTCTCTATCTCTCTCTAATTTTTTTCACGGCAACAATAAGTTTTTATAGATAAAGAGTTTGATTTTCTCCCAAAATCCATCAAAAATTAGGTTTAAGACTCCTAAAACAACTCAAATTGAGATCTAGATAATTCTGCCTGTTAGATGTTGATCAAACGATCCAAAAACTACTCAAAAATCTCTTAAAATAACCTAGATCAAGTCAAATTTCATGTCAACCATTGGATTGAATCTGGGCCATCCGATCGTGTAGAAAGAGGCCTTCTGATCTTTAGTTTACCATCGGGATGAATCTCAGCCGTTGGATCTCGATTGGGAGCTATGGATGCCATCCATCAGCACCTTCATTTCGACCGTCCGATCAAGTTTCAATGAAAGTCGCCCATTGGATCAGACAAAATTTTCAAATTGCCCTCTATAAATTATGCGCAAGTCCGGTGTTGCATGGACCGCCGCGTTCTTTAGCCAATCGGAGTATGCTTTTTGCTGTAAAATTCTCGAATTGCCCTTCAGATGGTCCATCATACGCCGCAAAAAATGCTGACGTCATCCTGATGTCAGCATTATGGGTCGGTTTGCTATTTCGATCGAACCGAGCCGAACCGCTAAGCCGATTTTCTGAATCGATTTGAACCGAACCGATTTTTTTTTTTTTTTTGAAATTCAATTTTGGGCTCGTTTGAAGTCCGTTTTGCCTAAAATTTATTTCATCTAAACCAGAAAAATAAGATCTTCACATTGATGGCCTTCTTTTCTGCATAAGATTAATAAAAGTATTAATTTCTAAAAAAATATATTAATTTATTTTATAATTGAATACTTTTATTAGTATATTTTTATCACTTATCACACCCCCCAACTTAGTCATTGCTAGTCCCTTAGCAATATTTTATTTAATATCATATTTTAATAAGATTATCCATCACAAAGATAAAATTTAGGATTAAAGGTCAAAAAGTTTTAGAAAATACTGCTAACTAAGCATTGAGCTTCAGAAGCAAATTTTTCAGTCAATACAATTAAAAACTTTCTTAGAGTACATCAAAGATCTATAGCATTTGTGTTCATGATGACTAACTTTAGCATTTCAGTATTAAATTAAAAGAATAAAAGTATCTTCTCTTATCACCTATGTTGGTCAATTTTCTATACATTCTTAATTTTATACTCATGAATTAAGGTAGCTTACACACTGCCTTCTCTTCTTTTTTTTTTTAACTGTACTGAGCATCCTGGCCTTTTCTTCATCATTTTACATGAATTTTCACACTTAACCTAGGTGCAGAGACCCAGTTACTAGGCTTTGGGCAATCCACATATACTTTATCTTTTGCACTTTATTTTTAAGCAGGTAGCTCTTTCCTTAAATTCAAGTTTTTTTGATTAGAATGTATATTAATTATCAATTTTCAGTGATAATTGAATCCTCAGTTGGCCTTATAATCAATACCTACTTTGCCTTGTTAGTGTGCATGTGCAATTAGAAGTGCTAATAATCTTTTAATGACCTAAGTAGGCTGCTAAAAGTTGACCAAATAATCTACTTCTTTAACTCGTTACATTCATTAGCAAATAATTCTATCTTTTATCACTTGCCCAGTCTATCTTACTCAAGATTTTCTTCTTGATACATGATTTTTTTTTTTAACTTATTCTACATTGTCAAAAGGAGAAAGAAAAATAAAGGGTGCAATAAAAGATAGAAAGGAATATACCTGATTTGGTTCAGTCTGATTCTTTGGAGCTTTGAAATTTTGCTTGAGCTCTCATTGATTTTTTTGCAAAATTGAAAATACACACCAGAGCAGTAAAAGAGCAACCATAAATTACTGAAAAATAAAAAAAAATGATCAAAACTAAAAAGAAAAGAAACAACCTATCTGATAGTTCTGATTTATAGTCTTCAGCTTGACTTTCTTTGAATTCTAAAGTAGATCAATCTGGTGCCACTTCAATTGAAATACTTTCATGTTTGATTGAGTCCTCTTTTAATTTGATATTGCTCGCTTTTATAGTCTCAAACCTATTTTCTACAGAATTCTCATATAATGAATTATCAATAATATCAATTAGAAAATAAGTTTGATTATCATCAGTTTGTTTAGTATCTTTGAAAATATTAAAAGTAACTTGTTCATCTTGGACTCTAAGAATTAATTTTCCTTATTGAACATCTATTAAAGCTCCTCCAGTAGCTAAAAATGATCTCTCTAAAATAAGGGGTACATCATAATCTTCTTCCATATCAAGAATAATAAAATTAATAAGAAAAATAAACTTATTTACCTTTACCAAGACATCCTCCATTATACCTCTTGGATATTTAATGGATCTGTCGGCTAATTAAAGAGTAATAGTGGTAGACTTTGGTTATCCTAGACCCAGTTTTCTGAAAATAAAAAAGGCATAAGATTAATGCTTGCTCCTAAATCACATAAAACTTTATAAAAACTATAATCACCAATAATGCAGGGGATAGTAAAACTCTCTGGATCTTTTTAACTTCTGTGGTAATTTATTTTGAAGTATTGCTGAGTATTCTTCATTCAAATTTATTCTTTCATGCTCCTTCAGCTTTTTCTTATTTGTTAGGATTTCTTAGAGAAACTTGGCATACCTAGGCATTTGAGTAATAGCATCTACAAAAGAAATATTAATATATAAATTCTTTAGAATTTTAAAAAAGTTAGAAAATTTCTTATCTGGATATTATATTTGTCTTTCTGGGAATGGCAGTGGCGGCACGTAGGGCTTCATATTTGGATCGGCAAATCGTATACCTGAAGATAATCCATCTGTTGGTTATTTTGATGACTGATGAATTTTAGTTGATGGTTCTTTATTTGTAGTTGGCTCTCAGTCTCATTCTTCTGATGTGGCTCCTCCAGCATTGTACCACTTCTTAGGATGATAGTATTGACTTGCACCCTTGGATTTATCTCCGTATTGCTTAGCAAGGATCCTCGAGGTCTCTCAGAGATTATCTTAGCCATTTGACCTATTTGCATCTCCAAGTTTCGAATTGCTGCTGTTTGGTCCTGTCTAAGTTTGGCTTCCAAATTTTTTATAGTTGCTTCTTGGTTTTGCATAAATTTGACCATCAGCTCTTCCATATTGGACTTCTTTTCAAGTACTTGGAATCCCAGGGGTGGCTGTTGTGCTGCATTTTGATTGCTCCATGAGAAATTTGGGTGCTGCCTCCACCCTTGATTATATGTGTTGGAGTAGGAATTATTTTATTGCGGCCTGAAAAAATTATCAATATAATTAGCTGTATCAGTTATTTTAGCAAAAGGATTATCTGTCTGACAATTGCTCGTATCATGTCCTCCTCCACATAGGTCATAAGTAATGCTTTGAATATGCATAGCTGTTCTCTTTAAGTTGTTGACTTCGGCTCTAAGGGCTGTAATTTCAGCTAATAAGGTTGGTACGCAATCTACTCCCTGCATAGTTGCTAGTCTTTTTGGCATCATGCACTCTGTCTGCCATTGATAGCTATTTGATGCCATCTCATCGATCAGATCGAAAGCTTCTTCCTCCATTTTTTGGTTAATGGTTCCTCCTACTGCTGCATCAATCATAGAAGGATTGGTAGGAGATAAACCATTATAAAAAGTTTGTACCTGAAGCTATATGGATAGTTAATGATGTGGACATCTCTCAATAGTTTCTTGAAACACTCCCAAGCCTCATATAATGTCTTCATATCCATCTGCATAAAGGAAGTGATATCGTTGCGCATCTTGGCAGTCTTGGAAGGTGGAAAGTACTTAGCTAAGATTTTTTGGAATAGGACATTCCAAGTTGTGATAGAACCTGTAGGAAGAGAATGAAGCCAACTCTTAGCTTTATTCCGTAAAGAAAAAGAAAATAACCTTAATCTAATAGCATCATCCGACATTTCATTAATTTTAAAAGTATCATAAAGTTTAAAAAAATTAAAAATATGGGCATTCGGATCATCATGCACGTGTCCACTGAATTGGACAGTTGATTGAATCATCTGGATCATCGTCGATTTTATTTCGAAGTTGTTTGCTCGTACAGACGGTCTTCTGATGCTTGAAGCTGCATCGGCTATAGATGGTGTGATGTAATCATTTAATGGATGATGTACTGGTCGAATAGCTTCATGCTGTCCTTCGGTCGTCATATCCAATCCTAGATTGATGTTGTTAGGATCTTCAGCTGCCATGTTTCTTTTTTGTTATAGTCTTCTAATGGTCCTTTCAATTTCTGAATTTAAAGATAGTAAGTTACTATGTCCAGTACGTGTCATGCACTAATTTTTTTTTAAATAATAAAAATTAAAAATAAATTTTTAAAGTAAAGCTAGGATCAAAATTTTAATATTATTTTAGACACAATCCCCAGCAACGATATCAAAAATTTGATGTGTGCTAATTTATAGCTATGGCAAGTGCACCAGTCGATCAAGTAATAAAGTGAATGAGTAGAGTATCGTCCCTAGAGGATTGAAAAATAAGTACTGAAAAGCTCTTTCCTATGCTTTATTTAGAAGATCGATTTATGAGAATAAGAAATTAAAGAATAAAATAAAAAATAATTAAATTTTTTTTAAGAAAATAGAGAGAGTATAAATTATTAGGGTTTTAAACTCAAGAGTAATGGATTACTAAGGCAATCGGTTCACCAACTCAGTCAATACAATATTCAGATTTTTAGATTAATTTTATTTCATGTGATGGTGGAATCTCCTAATTTATTCACTACCCTTTGGTCCAGACATAGCAAAACTATCAATATTTATTAATTACCCTTTGGTCCAGGTGTAATTTAAATAAATATTAATGTATTAAGTTTTATGAAACCCTTTAATTAAAATACGCTGCGTCCAAAGTGCACTAAAATTTCCGCATACATATGAATTCTAATTTGATTCATAATACAAGGTATATAATCAAAAAGTAATAACATAGATATACTTGATCCGTAACATCTATATTCATCAGATTAATTAGAAGATGATCAGTAATCTAAAAGCATTAAGATCAGATTTATATACTCCTCATGAATAAAATTTAAAAATAATCATACTGAATATTGCATCAAAAGAGTGGCTACACCTTAGCCTTAGTAAAATAAAATTTAGTTCATGATAACAAATTCAAAAACAACGAATAAAATAAAAAGCATAGAAAAATTAGACTGTTTGATTGTTGAAATTGATTGTCCGTTGCTCTTGATGTAGAAAACTTGGTGAAGAATAAGATGCTCCTTGATTGATGTCTATAATTATCGAAAAAAAATCAAAAACACTTTTTTATTTTTCATAAATCACTCTTCTCTTTCTACCTCTCTCCTCTCTTTTTCTTTTTATTTTTTTTATTTCTCTGACTCTCTCTCTTTTCTCTTTTTTTTCTCTCTGACTTCTCTCTCTCTTTCTCTGTCTCTCTCTCTCTCTCTCTCTCTTTTTCTCTCTCTGTCTCTCTCTAATTTTTTTCACAGTAACAACGGGTTTTTATAGATAAAGAGTTTGATTTTTCTCCAAAATCCATCAAAAATTAGGTTTAACACTCCTAAAACAACTCAAATTAAGATCTAGATAATTCTGCCCATTAGATGTTGATCAAACGGTCCAAAAACCACTCAAAAACCCCTTAAAATAATTCAGATCAAGTCGGATTTCATGCCAGCCATTGGATCAACCATTGGATTGAATCTGGGCCATCTGATCGCGTAGAAAGAGGCCTTCTGATTTTTAATTTACCGTCGAAATGAATCTCAACCATTGGATCTCGATCGGGAGCTGCGGATGCCATCCATCAGCACCTTCATTTCGACCATCCGATCAAGTTTCAGTAAAAGCCACCCGTTGGATCAGACAAAATTCCCAAATTGCCCTCCATAGACCATGCGTGAGTCCGGTGTTGCATGGACCGTCGTGTTCTTCAGCCAATCGGAGTGCGCTTTTTACTGTGAAATTTCCGAATTGCCTTTCAAATGGTCCATCGTGCACCGCAAAAAATGCTGATGTCATTCTGACGTCAGCGTTGCATCGGTGGGTCGATCTGCTGTTTCGATCAAACCGGGCCGAACCGTTGATTCGATTTTCTAAACCGATTTGAACTGAACCAATTTTTTTTTTTTTGAAATTCAATTCTGGGCTCGTTTGAAGTCCGTTTTGCTTGAAATTTATTTTATCTGAATCAAAAAAATAAGATCTTCACATTGGTGGTCTTTTTTCCTACATAAGATTAATAAAAATATTAATTTCTAAAGAAATAGATTAATTTATTTTATAATTTAATACTTTTATTAGTATATTTTTACCACTTATCAACTGCTGCCAAGGCCGTCGGAAAGACTGCTAGGTACAAGAATATTTTTTTTTCAGATTCTGGCTTCGTCAATAGTAGAGGTAAGCTGAGGTAGTTTTTGAGTTTCTCAAATGTCCGTCGGTACTCCATCGTCCAGCAGAAATTCTTTGGTTGCTTAAGAACTTGGAAGAAGGGAATGCATCACTCGATCGATCTCGAGATAAAGTGATTTAAGAATACCACTTTTTCAGTCAAGCACTGAACTTCTTTGATTGTCTTTGGGACGGTCATCTCTTGAATGGCTCAAATTTTTTTGAAATTTGCTTCAATCCCGTGCCTCGACATCATAAATCTTAGAAACTTTTCAGAGATCACACCAAAGGCGCACTTGGTCGGGTTCAGCTTCATCTTATGCTTCTTGAGTGCACTGAAGGTCTCTTCAAGGTTGGCAAGATGGTTTATAGAAGCTTGACTTTTGACGAGCATGTCATCCATATACACTTCCATATTACGGTCGATCTGCTCCTTAAAGATTTTGTTGATCAAGCGTTGGTACGTTGCTCCTACATTCTTGAACCTAAAGGGCATAACCCTGTAACAGTAAAAACCATGGTTAGTAACAAAAGCAATTTTCTCCTCGTCCTCTGGTGCCATCCGTATCTGCTTATAGTCGAAGAAGGCATCCATGAAGGTGAAGAGCTCATGACCCGAGGTTACGTCTATCAGTTGATCAATCCTAAAAAGAGGATAGCTGTCTTTTGGGTAGGCTTTGTTCAGCTTTTTGAAGTCTATACACATCCTCCACTTGTTGTTTGTCTTTTTAACGAGGACCACATTTAAGACTCAGGTTGGATAGTTAACTTTTTGGATGAATCCAGCTTTAAGAAGCTTGTCCACTTCTTCCGTAATTGCTTTTTGCCTCTTCGGGACGTGGCTGCATAGTTTCTCTTTTATTGATCGATACTTTGGATCGATGACCAGCCGATGTTCCATAACTTTGACATCAATTTTTGATATATCCATTGGGGCTCAGGTGAAGATGTCCGCATTCTTTCTGAGGAAGGTGATGAGTTGTTCTCGAACCTCATCCCCCAAGTTGGAATCGATCTGTACAGTGTGCTCCATATTTTCATCGTTCAAGGGTATAAATACGAGGTCCTCCATAAGCTCCCCCCGCTCCTCGGTAAGATCATCATGGACATCCAACCCATCAACAAAATAAGGGTTGGACTGTTCTTCCTTATGTAGGAGATTGAGTAGCAGTGCCTTGCTAGAGCTTGATCTCTCCTGACCTATCCGATCATGTAACTCGTCGGAAACTTCATCTTCAAATAATAAGTTGATACCACTATCCGAAGTACATTTAGATCAGGTCGATCAAGAATAGCATTATAGGCGGACGGAGTTCTTATGACTAAAAAGTCGACCTGTGCCTTAGTCAGTTTCGGACATTGTCCTGCAGTCACGACTAAAGTTATTATGCCCTCAACTTGTACGACATCGCCAGTGAAGTCTATCAACGAAGAGTTCATAAGCCCCAAGTGGTTATTGAGTAAGAATATTTTCGAGAAGGCATCATAAAATAATACATCGATCGAGCTTCTATTATCTACTAAAATATGGCGTACATCATAATTGACAATGTTTAAAGAGATTACAATCATGTCATTATGGAAGAATTGGATCCCTTGAGCGTCTGCCTCAGTGAAGGTTATGGGTTCTTCAGTCCTCCATCTTTTCATCGATTTCTCGAATCCGTTGGACTCTCCTTGCCGAAGTCCCCCCGAGATCGTGTTGATGATGTCGAAAGACGATCGATCTCTTTGTTGATCCTCCTCTCTTGGTGGCTCAAGCTGCGGTAATGCCCTCAGCCAATCTTCCTACCCTTCAGGCCATCATCGCAGGAATCGGCTTAACCTACCTCACTTGATGAGCTCCTCGATCTCATCTTGGAGTTGGATATACTCCTCAGTATCGTGACCATGATCACAATGATAAAGGCAGAACTTATTAGGATTGCGCTTGCTGGGGTGAGAGCGCATCTTTTTCGACCTCGGCAGTTGCTCCCTGATTTTCATTAGCACTTGAATTTTTAGAGCTTTGAGGGGGACATAGTTGTGAAATCTTCGTTGGGGAGAACCTCATCGCACCCTTCTATCCGGACTTCCCTGCCTCTGAGCTCGAGGAGGAGTTCGGACTTGCTTTCGCTCAGAGAAAGTTTGAGAGTGTGGCCTAGCTTCGCTAGACTTTCCTTCCTCGGTGGGTCTGTTCGGCTCGTCGATTCGCTGCTTACCAAAGGCTTCATCATCTCTGGCCTTGAAGGCCTCTTTAGCTCGGATGTAACCTTTAGCCTGAGCTAGCAGATCGGCAAAGTTTCTGGGATACTTCTTCTTCAGACAGAATAGCAAATCATTCTTCTGAAGGCCGCCCTTGAGTGCGGCCATTGCAACTGATTGGTCCAGGTTCCGGACCTCCAATATAGTGGCATTAAATTGAGTGACATAAGTCCGAATGGATTCTTCCTCCTTCTGCTTGATGTTCATCAAGAAATCAGAACCTTGGTGCGGACGTCAGTTGTTGATAAAATGAGCCATGAACTGATGGCTCATCTGATCAAAGAAAAAGATAGTACCTAGCTTAAGTGTCGAGTATCAGTTTCTGGCTGCTTCCTTGAGGGTGGATGAAAAAGTTCGATATAAAATAGCATCTAATGCATCATGGAGCAACATCATTATCCAAAAGGCCTCCAGATGATCGATCGGATCAGAGGTTTCATCGTAACTCTCGAATTGCGGAAGCTTGAAGTTTGGTGGAATTGGTACCTGCACGATCCTCTGAGAAAAAGGAGGATCAGTGCGAATATCATTACCATATGAGGAGGGAGTATGACAGAGCTCTTCAATTCATCAGCTCATTTCTAAGAGTCTTTAATCCAGGAGATCTTCACGATCGTTGATCTCCAAATTTTCTGATGGAACGAGCGTGAAGCTTCCTCCTGGATCGAGTCATGGTCCGAGCATGAGTCTTCCATCCTTTGCTTTTCCTTTTCGGAGACCAAAGATCGGATAGCCGAGGTCGACCATTCTCAGATCAGATCATAGGGCTCCGAAGAAGCTTGCTCTGATCGAACTGATATCGGGGCCTGCCAATGTATGGCCTGCATGGCATCTACGAGGCCACGAACCTGTTGGACCAACAAGTTGAACTGCTCCGCATCCACCATGGCTATAAGTGGAGCTTGAGTTATCGAAGCTAGAATGGTTGTATTTGGATGGGATCTGGCTGCAGAGGCCGTTGATTGTTGGATCAAAGCTTTCTTGGGAGCCATTTTTTCTAGGAAGAACTCTAGAGAGAAAGAAGAGAGATCGCTGTTGAGCACTCCTTTAAGATCAAAGGAATCTAAGGAACAGAAGCCCTTCCTCTAGCGCCAATTCTGGTGCAGAATCTAGTTGACGTCGAAATGAGCTGGAGTCGAGGAAGACGAGGTCACCATCGGTGACCTGCAAAATAAAATTTTGTTTGGAGTTGATGGTGGTGGCTCCACTAGGATCCTCCAACGATCAAGTTAGCTCTTCTGATCAACAGAAATGGAGTGCTCAGAGAGGAGTTTGGCAGAGTTTCGAGAAGAAAAAGAAAACTTAGAGAAAACGTATCTGAAGGATCCCTTTTTATAGACGAAGCTTGTTGTAACTGTCCTAATAAATGATCATCGTAATCATTCTGATAAATACCAATCATGATTGTCCTAATAAATGACAATCATAATTATCATGATAAATGATAATTATAACTGTTCAGTAATGGGATTGCCTATAGAAATCCATCTGAAGGAACAGTCTGGAAGGAGTTTGACTTCCGTAGAAGCCCGACTGCTGGAGGAGTTTGAAAGAAATTTGACTTTCGTAGAAGTCCGATTGCTGGAGAAATCTGGAAGGAGTTCAGCTCCCTAGAAGCCTGACAAGAGGAGGAGTTCGGAAGGAGTTCGGCTCTCGTAGAAGTCCGATGTGTCCGAAAGGAGTTTGGCTCCCTGCTGGAGGAGTTTGGAAGAAATTCGGCTTCTATAGAAGCCCAACTGCTGGGAGAATTTAGAACGAGTTTGGCTCCCATAGAAGTCCGACTGGAGGAGGAGTCCGAAAAGAGTTCGGTCGTTAGAAAAGTTCGATTGGGGCTCGACTACTGAAGAGTTCGATTGGATTCGAAATCCAACTAGAGGAGTTCGACCACTGAATGAGTTTGACCACTGGAGAAGTTCGGCTAGGGCTCGGCTGCTAAGAAAGTTCAGCTAGGGCTCGACCGCTGAGGAGTTCGATTGGGTTCGAAATCCAGCTGGAGAAGTTTAGCCACTGAATGAGTTTGGCCGCTGGAGAAGTTTGGCTAGGGCTCGATCGCTGAGAAAGTTTGGTTGGGGCTCGACCGCTGAGGAGTTTGATTAGATTCGAAATCCAGCTAGAGGAGTTCGGCCACTGAATGAGTTCGACCACTAGAGAAGATCGGATGGGGTTCGATCATCGAGGAGAGAATTTTTGATCGAAGCTCTTCCATGATTTTTAACTGCATTAGGCTAAACATCAGGCTGGACTTCGGTAGGAGCGAGATTTATGCCCAACAAGATCTTTTAGCCATTATGCTTCAGCGCAAGTGTCAAGAGCAGTTAATTTAGATTCTAACATGCTTCTTGTTATTATTATTTGTTTACATAATTTTCAAGATACTGTACCACCTCCAAATATGAAAAGATATCTTGTGGTGGACTTAACATCTAAATTATCTATCACTCAATTAGCATCACTATATCATTCTAGTACTTCTGGATAACCAAAGTATAAAAGAAAATAATAAAGAGTTTTCTTTAGATATCTAAACACTCTTTCAAGGACTTTCTAATGTTCTTCACTAAGATTGCTGATATATCGACTTGGTCTGCCTACTGCATAAGCTATATCAGGATAAATTCTATTTGCTACATATAATAGAGATCCTATCCTCTGAGAATACTCTAACCGTCTTACAGGTTCTTCTAAATTCTTAATTAAATAAGAACTATGATCATATGGGATAGAGACAGGATTAAGATCAAAATATTTAAATTTTTTTAAGTATTTTTTATATTAAATTTATTAGATTTATTATTATTTTATTATTTATTCTTTTAAGCTTCATTTTTTAAGATTATATCAACTTCTTCTAAGTCTTTTATATCAAAATTACTTGACAAATATTCTTTAATTTCATGTATTATTTTTAATGATGTTCTAAACAATAGAATATCATCTACGTATAGGTATAAGATAATAAAATCTAAGTTATTCTTTTTATAATACATGCATTTATCATGTTCATTAATCCTAAAGTTATCACCTAGGATAATTTCATCAAATTTAATATGCCATTATTTAGGAGCTTGTTTTAATCCATAAAGTGATTTAATTAGTTTACATACCTTATGTTCTTATCCTTTGACTATAAAATCTTGAGGTTGGTTTATATAGATTTCTTTTTCTAATTCTCCATTTAAGAATATAGTTTTTACATCCATTTGATGAATCATTAATTTATAAATTGATGCTAATGCTGAAGGAAATGTGCAGGATTTCTAGCTTTAATTTTAAAAAAAATTTTCAAAGATTGCACAGCAAAAATGATTATTAATCATATTAATAATAAAAACTATAAATCTAATCTAAAAATTCTACACTATACAGGATCGAATGTATATATATATGTACGCATATCTGAAAAATAAAATATCAAGTGTAGTAAAACTATTTTACTGCTTCTATGTGTTCAGAACACATTATCTTTTTGCAGATAGATAATCTCCATAATTTGATCTCCATGGTGTAGATCTGATCACCGTGATATAGTCACACACGCATCTGATCTCTATGGGTTATCCATACGAGATCCTGATTTCGATCAATTTCTTCCGAGTGCTAGCTCGCTACAGGAATCTTTGATGGCTGATATCAAATCAAATTTCTTCGATCTTCTTCACCAGCTCTTCGGATGCTCCAATTTGCTGATGTAGATAAGAAATATAAGAGGTTCTCCATCTAGATCTGTGAATTCACGATCCTCGTTGCTCACAATCTAGAATCCAAACCCTAGATAGATTCTAGGATATGCACTGACCCAAAAATCTTGCACCTAGAATTTCTCACGCAGAGAAAAGACTCTTTTTTTTCTCACACATTCTCTTTTCCGAGTTCTAATCTACACACCGATAAAATTAGGTATTTTATAGATGCGCACAAATAAGAGAGGCATGAGAGAGAGGTTTAGATTAAGTGATTATCCATTCAAACTCAAATCTTATTTAAATTGAACTTATAACCAGATTAAACCTATACATTTAGGACGTGAGAAGGGAGGGCATGCGCCCTTTTGTGCATGAAATCCTTTACGAAAATTTTCAATTCTCGTAGAGAATAGATGGCGCAATATTTGGATGATGTGGCGCATGGAAAGACTAGTCAAAGTAGTCTCTTATTTGACATCCAATTAAACCAATCCAATACAAATTGGTTAGACCCAATTAGATCAAAATAAATCTAACTTATTTAGACTTAATTAAGCTTAATTAAATCATAATCAAATTAAGAATTAATTAGGCCAAACCTCTGATCAGATTAGAGATCAAATCTTCTTGATGATTAGAACATCTCATTACCTAATTGGGTCAAATCCAAATGAATCCAATTCAATTGGTTTTGATCAAAAATAATCACTCAATCAAATTAAGTTAATTAGTGATCAAATCACTAATTAATCTTCTCTTGATAAGCCATTAGATCGAGTAGGAGCTTCTAGTGTATGTGATCTCGTAGGTTCGAACCTAAGCTAGTAGCACAGAAATTAATTTTTTATATTAATTGAAGTCACCATCTAGCAATGGTACCCGATGTTCGGATAGGTCGAATGGTGCAGTCACAACATTCAGAACCTACGTGAATATGGTTATCGCATAATTCATTCCTTTGACCTCTATGCATAGAATGACTTAGGATTTAACTATCAACCCTAAAAGATACATCCAAATCATGTCTCAAAGTAATTAGTCCTGTGACCCCTCACAAGGACTATCCTAGTCAAGATTTTGCTAAATTAAAATACTATTGAGCATAGCTCCTAAGTCCAGGAGTGGTCAATCTCATCTTGACTCATGCACCGACTTCTCAAGTACTTGACTATACCCATAAATCTTTCGTTACTGAATTAGAAATTCAGGTAGTCCGATACCAAAGCATAATGAGTTACTTGAAAGTCATCATGATGATCTCGGATTGGAGGAACACTTATGCCTATATTCCATCAGAGAAATTCTTGATAGTAGAAAAGCTCTAGAGTCGATCACATTCAGTGTAAATGTACCTCTACATCTTACCTACATGCCATACTAGTGTCTCCACACTTCTTGGTTAAGAAGACAATCAATCTATATGGCACACAATGACCTATACTCGATAAATGTTGTCGTCCTTGATAACAACATATCATTGATCACAAACTATTTTAAAAACTAAACGATAAATCCTTCTTTGTTGATTCTAAATAGTCCTAAGGACTTTATCATAACAGACATGAGTTCATTAGAAGATAAAAGATTTGTGATAAAAAAGCCAAAATAACTTTTATTCAATTCATAATTCATGTATAATTGCATAAATTAGTTCAATCGTTAATAGGCTAACGATTGGCTTCGGGATACTATTCCTAACAAATGCTACTAAGGTTCTTAAGATGGTTATCCTCGCTATAGGAGCATAGGTATTGTTGGGGATAAACCCTGCTCCTGTAGAAGTCCAGTTCGATGCTCAGCTTAACACAACCGATAGCTATAGAAGAGCTTCAACGGGCAGGTCTTAGCCGAACTCCTCAGCGGTCGAGCTCCTTCGGACTCCCAGCAGTCGGGCCTTAGCCAAACTTCTTCAACCGATCAAACTCTCCGACGGTCGAGCTTCAGTCAGACTTCTGCAAGAGTCGAACTTCCTCCATGCTTCCCCTTCGGTCGGACTTCTTCAGAAGTCGGACTCCTTCCAGACATCTCCTTCGACCGTCCGGACTTCTCAGCGACCGAGCTTCTTCCAGACTCCTCAGCGATCGAGCTCCTTCCAAACTCTCCAGCGATCGAGCCTTAGCCGCACTCCTCCAGTCAGATGCCTACGAAAGTCAAACTCCATCTAAAGCTTTCCCTTCAGGAGTCCGAACTCCTTCGAAATCAATATATATCGAGGTCCACCAATCGACATCCGCTTTCTCAGAGCTACCACCATTAAATCTGGCCGAACGATCACCATCAGTCTACCACAGGCGACGCTACAGGCGGTGTCCCCCTTCGTGATTGACTCCGCCAGACCTCGAGCAGCCCACCACTGTCGGATGGTATGGCTGTCACTATTGGTCTGACGATGCCATCCTCTCCACATCAAACTTAGTCCAACCTCGAGCGGCATGCCACCAGACAGCTGCAGCTGTCACCATCAAGCTCCGCCTATAAAAAGGACCCTCCAGATACGCTAACTCTAAGCTTTAAACTCTAAGCTCTAAGCTCTCCTCTCCTTCTCTAAGCTCTACGGAACTCATTCTCGAGCACTCCATTCCTGTTGGCCAGAGCTGACTTGATCATCGGAGGGTCCTATCGGAGACACCCCCCATCAGCTCCGGATGGAATTTTATTTTGTAGGTCCCCGATGGCGACCTCATCCACCTTCACTCTAGCTGATTCCGACGATGACCAATTTTTGCACCAATAGATTAGAGCTAGAGGAAGGGCCCCGAACCTCCAAGATTTTCTTATTCTTAAAGGAGTGCTCGACGATGATTTCTCTCTTCCCTCTCTGGAGATCTCTCTTCTTTCTTTCTAGAGTTCTTTCTCGAAGAGAAAATGCCTCTCAAGAAAGTTTTGACTCGACGATCGACGGCCTCTATGCCAGGTCCATCTACTCTCATTTTAGTCCCGACAGCTCAAGTTTCGTCTGAAGCCACCGTAGATGTGAAGCAGTTCAATCTGCTGGTCCAGTAGGTTCGTGCCCTCGTCGAGATGATGCAGGCCGTGCGATAGTTTCTGGCAAAGACTTTGCTAATAAATCCATCATGAGGATGTCAGAAATTGACCTTGAGGAAAAGCATTTGGCCTAGCATATCAATCGTCCTTAGGAAGGAGAAACAGAGAGCAGAAGTTCTCTCACAGAAGATTTCACGGGAGGGCGGAATGAAGTTCGGCATGAGCTAGGCAGCCGAACTCTCCCTCGAGCTCGCCATTAAGGAAGCTCCGACAAAGGAACATGAAGTTCTCCCATAGAAGATTTCATGGAAGGACGAAATGAAGTTCGGCATGAGCAAGGCAGCCAAACTCCCCCTCGAGCTCGCCATCAAGGAAGCTTCGACAAAGGAACATGAAATTCTCTCGCAGAAAGTTTTATTAGAGGGCAGAATGAAGTTCGGTGTGAGCAAGACAGCCAAACTCCCCCTCGAGCTCGCCATCAAGGAAGCCCCGACAAAGGGATATGAAGTTCTCCCACAGAAGATTTCACAAGAGGGTAGAATGAAGTTCGGCGTGAGTAAGGCAGCCGAACTCCCCCTCGAGCTCGTCATCAAGAAAGCTCCGACGAAGATTTCATAGGAGAGCGGAATGAAGTTCGGCGTGAGCAAGGTAGCCGAACTCCCCCTCGAGCTCGCCATCAAGGAAGCTCCGACGAAGGTTTCACAGGAGGGCAGAATGAAGTTCGATGTGAGTAAGGCCGCGCTTACGACCACCCCAGTGCAAGTAAGGCTCGAACTCCTCGAGCTCGCCACCAAGAAAGTTCCGACAGAAGGGTGCGAAGAAGTTCTCCTCCCAAAAGGTTCCACGACTACGCCCTCCACAACGCTCCTTGAACTCAAATTCTCATGAAAGTTAAGAACCAGCTACCAAGATAAGAAAGATTACAATCTCCCCTAAACAAGCACGATCAAAGTAAGTACTATTTCTACCATTGCGACCACAGCCACGATGCTGAGGAATGTATTCAGCTCCGAGACGAAATTGAGGAGCTCGTCAGAAAGGGGTGGTTGGATAAATTCCTTCGACGCTATCCTGAAGCAGGAGAAGATCGGTTAAGGGTGCTGCCATAATCAAAAATGACAAGGAGCTCAACCGCATAAAAGGAGGTCGGCCGCCTCATGATGTCATCAACATTACCCCTGGGAGGAGCTTGGTACTTCGACGATTCATCATCTTCCAGCGTCAAAGCCAAGAGAAGCTTGCTCCAAATTGAGAAGGCCAACATGAGATAAAGGAGGTCGTCCGGCCTGAGACTTACTGTCCGAGGGAATCCGAAGGAACAACTCCCCCACGATCTTGAAATGGGGATGTGCTGTGAGTAACTTTCCCTCGATAAAATTCTCTTCTTTCAATAATATTATTTCTGGGTACAAAAACTATGTGATGATAGGAAAGAAGTAGTCAATAGTTGCCATGTTAGAAACAAGAGGAGAACCTCGTCCTAACACGAGCAGGTCAAAGACCGTCAACCTCGGCTAGAGATAAGATCTCTTTCGACCGATTGAGTCAACCTTGACTAGAGATGAGATCTCTCTCGAGCGACCGTGATAACCTCGATCAGAGATAAGATCTCTTCCGAGTGACCGAGTCAACCTCGACTAGAGATAAGATCTCTCCTGAGCAACCGAGTCAACCTTGGCTAGAGATAAGATCTCTTCCGAGTCAACCTTGGTCAGAGATAAGATCTCTCCTGAGCGATCGTGACAATCTTGACTAGAGATAAGATCTCTTTCGAATGATCAAGTCAATCTCGGCCAGAGATAAGATCTCTTCCGAGTGATCGAATCAACCTCGGCTAGAGGTGAGATCTCTTCCGAGCTTCGAACAACCTCGTCCATAATCCGTTAGGAACAGGAGGAGAACCTCATCCTCACACGAGCAAAGTCGAAGGCCTCGTTCACCTTAGATGAGATGGGGGGAGAGGCACGAACGATGGTCCGAATGTACCTCCACAATCCGTTAGGAATATGAGGAGAACCTCATCCTAATGCGAATAAAGTTGAAGGCCTCGTTCACCTTAGACGAGATGGGAGGAGAGGAACGGATGATGGTCTGAATGTGTCCCCACAGTCCGTTAGAAATAAGAGGAGAACCTTATCCTAACACGAGCAAAGTTGAAGGTCTCATTCATCTTAGACGAGATGGGAGGAGAGGCACGGACGATGGTCCAAATGTGCCTCCATAGTCCATTAGGAACAGGAGGAGAACCTCATCCTAATGCGAGCAAAGTCGAAGGCCTCGTTCACCTTAGACAAGATGGGGGGAGAGGCACGGACAATGATCTGAATGTGCCCCCACAGCCCATTAGGAATAAGAGGAGAACCTCGTCCTAATGCGAACAAAGTCGAAGGCTTCGTTCATCTTAGACAAGATGGGGGGAGGCACGAACGATGGTCCGAACCCCCACAGCCCATTAGAAACAGGAGGAGAACCTCATCCTAACATGAGCAAAGTTGAAGGCCTCGTTCACCTTAGATGAGATGGAGGAAGAGGCATGGACGATGGTCCGAATGTGCCCCTACAGCCCGTTAGAAATAGGAGGAGAACCTCATCCTAATGTGAGCAAAGTCGAAAGCCTCGTTCACCTAAGACGAGATCGGAGGAGAGGCACGGATGACGATCCAAAGGTGCCCCCATAGCCTGTTAGGAACAGGAAGAGAATCTCATTCTAATACGAGCAAAGTCAAAGGCCTCATTCACCTTAGACGAGATGGGGGGAGAGGCATAGACGACGGTCTAAACGTGCCCCCACAGTCCGTTAGGAATAGAAGAAGAACCTCGTCCTAACGCGAGCAAAGTCAAAGACCTTGTTCACCTTAGACAAGATGGAGGGAGAGGCACGAACGATGGTTCGAACGTGCCTCCACAGCCCGTTGGGAATAGAGAAGAACCTCGTCCTAATGCGAGTAATGTCTAAATCCGAGCTTCAAAGTCTACAAGGGACAGGACCTCTATCAACCTCGACCATAGGAGATAAGATCTCCCCCGAGGGTCCATGACAACCTCAGTCAGAGAGAAGATCTCTTTCGAGCCTCCAAGCCAACCTCGATCAGAGATAAAATCGGAGACAACCTCGGCCAGAGATAAGATCTCTTCCGAGCGATCGTGTCAATCTCGGCTAAAGATGAGATCTCTCTCGAGCAATCGCAACAACCTCGGTTAGAGATAAGATCTCTCCCGAGCGACGCGATAACCTCAATCAGAGATAAGATCTCTTCCGAGCGACCACGACAACCTCGGTCAGAGATAAGATCTTTTTCGAGCATCCAAGACAACCTCAGCTAGAGATAAGATTGGAGACAACCTCGCCCAGAGATAAGATCTCTTTCGAGCGACCGCATCAACCTCAGTTGCAGATCAGATCTCTCCCAAGCGTCCGTATTAACCTCAGCTACAGAAAATGAGATCTCCCTCGAGTCGACCTCGGTTGCAGGAGAGGAGATCTTCCCTGAGTCAGCCTTGACCGCTGGTGATAATATCGCCTCCAAGGAGCTCAACCTCCAACCTCGATCGTAGGTGACGAGATCTACTTCAACCTTGGCTAGAGATGAGATCTCCCCCGGGCTTCAACTTCAATATCAACTTTGGCTGGAGATGAGATCTCCTCCGGGCTTCAACTTTAACATCAACTTTGGCTGGGGATGAAATCTCTTCCGAGCTTCAACCTGGACCAGCACGGAGTCTAGAAGAGGACTTTGGCAGTTGCCTTTCCTGCACTCCCTTCCTTCAAATTTCGAACTCAGGAGTGGAGGGGACTATTATTAGGGATAAACCCTGCTCCTGTCGAAGTCCGATTCGATGCTCAGCTTAACACAACCGATAGCCACGGAAGAGCTTCAGCGGGCAGATCTTAACCAAACTCCTTCAGTCGATCGAACTCCTCAGCGGTCGAGCTTCTTCGAACTTCTAACGATTGGATCTTAGACAAACTCCTTCAATCGATCGAACTCTCCGACAGTCGAGCTTCAGTCGGACTCCTACGGGAGCCAAACTTCCTCCATGCTTCTCCTTCGATCGAACTTCTTCAAGAACCAGACTCCTCTCAGACATCTCCTTCGATCATCCGAACTCCTCAGCGGTCGAGCTCCTTTCGAACTCTCCAGCAATCGAGCCTTAGCTGCACTCCTCCAGCCAGACACCTACGAAAGTCAAACTCCTTCTGAAGCTTCTCCTTCAGGAGTTCGAACTCCTTTAAAATCGATATATGCCAAGGTTCACCAACCGACGTCTACTTTCTTAGAGCTACCATCATTAAATCTGGTCGAACGGTCACCATCAGTCTGCCACAAGCAATGCTACAGGCGGTGCCTCCCTCCATGACTAACTCTGTCAGATCTCGAACAGCCCACCACTATCGGACGGTATGGCTGTTACTATCGATTCGACGATGCCATCCTCTCCGCATCAAACTCGATGCAGTCTCAAGCGGCACGCCACCAGGCAGCTGCAGCTATCACCATCAAGCTCCGTCTGTAAAAAGGACCCTCCAGATATGCTAACTCTAAGCTTTAAACTCTAAGCTCTAAGCTCTCCTCTCCTTCTCTAAGCTCTGCGGAACTCATTCTCGAGTACTCCATTCTTATTGGCCAGAGCTGACTTGATCGTCGGAGGGTCCTACCGGAGCCACCCCCCATCGACTCCGGATGGAACTTTATTTTACAGTTTTTCAACGGCGACCTCGTCCACCTCCACTCCAGTTGATTTCGGCGATGATCAGTTTTTGCACCAACAGGTATTAAAATAATCTATGTCTTTCTTTTGGCTGTATCCCTTAGCTACTAACCTAGTTTTATATCTTTCTATTATTCCATCTGATCTTAATTTTTTTTGAAAATTCATTTAGTTTCTATTGCTTTATTTTCTGAAGATAAATCTAATAAAATCCAAGTTTTATTTTCTAGTATTGATTGAATTAAATTATTTATGGCTTCTTTGTAATATGATGAGTCTGATGATGACATAGCTTCATCATTTGTACAAGGATCATCCTCTATAAGATATACAAAGAATTCTTCTCCAAATTTTTTTTCAATTCTATTTTTTTTTACTTCTTCTTAATTCAATTTCAGTTTCAAGTTCTAGTTCTATAGATCTAGAAGAAGGTTCACATTCTAGGGATCTAGAAATTCTAGTCTTAAAAGAAAAAAGATCCTTAAAGAAAGAAGCATCTCTAGCTTTAAGGATTGAATTATTACTTATATCATTAATATCTGATTTAATTACTTAAAATCTATAGGCATTACTATTTTGGACATAGCCTATAAATACATCACTTATAGTTTTAGGTTCTAGCTTTCTCTTTTTGGGTTCAAGAATATTCACTTTAGCTAGACACCCCCATACTTTGAGAAAATTTAAGTTAGGAGCTCTATCTTTCCAAAATTCATAAGGATCTTATCACTATCCTTAACAGAGATTCTATTAAGGATGAAGCAAGAAGACAGAAGAGCTTTTTCCTATAAGTTCTCAAGTAGGTCAGAGCTAATTAGTATAGTGTTCACCATATCTAAAAGGATACGGTTTTTATGCTAAGCCACATCATTGGACTATGGAGAGTAAGAAGCAGTTACTTCATAAATTATTTCATATTCTTGATAGAATAGAAAAAAATATTTAAAATATATTTTCCTCCTCTATTAGATCTAAAAATCTTAATTTTCTTTTCTTATTAATTTTCTACTTCACTTTTATAAATTTTGAACTTATTGAAGGTTTTATTCTTGGATTTAATTAGATAATAATAATAGTATATTGAAAAATCATCTATAAAGGTTACTATATACCTATTGCCATCATGGGTTGCAATTTTGGTAGAGTCACATACATCACCATGTATTAACTCCCAGATGGAAGAATTTCTTTTAACTAATTTGAATGATTTGCTTAATTGTTTAGATTCAACATATATTTCATACTTAGATGTATCTAAAATTGATTTGGAAATTAGTTTTAAATTCATCATATGTTTAATTTTTCCTAAGTATACATGATTCAATCTATCATACTATAAATTTTGATTAGATTTGTTCGCAAAATAAACTTAATTCTCAGCTTTATTAATAAAATAATTTATTACATTCAACTTAAATAAGCCTTCACTTACATATCCTCTTTTTATGAAAGCATTATTCTTAGTTATCACAACTTTATTACAATCAAGGATAATTTTATATCCCCTCTGAACCAGCTGAGACCCATTAATAAGATTCTTCCTAAGGTCTAAAATATATAATATATTCGTCAGGATAAGAACTTTTTAGAAGTCATCTTCAAATTAATTTATCCTTGTCCCTTGATCCTGATGGTTGTATTGTTCCCAAGGATTACACCTTGATTCGCTTGGGTCTTGAAAAATAGTGAACCAAGAGCGATCAAAACAAATATGAACATTAGCTTCTGAATCCAACCACCAATCAAGGTTAAAGGAAGTAACATTAACCTCATGATTAAAGCTTACTGACCTAAAGGTGGTATTTTTCGGACCTTCAACTACATGTGCTTAAGGTCCCGAGGAATCAGAAGGCTTGCGAAAGGGCTCCTTCTTCCGATGATAACAATCTCTCGCCAGATGATTGGTCTTTCTGCACACAAAGCAGAACTTATTACTTAGACCTTGGGTAGGCTTGATGGATCTAGAGTTATTAGCCTTAAAGTTTTTACCCTTAGGCTTGAACTTATTTGAGTAGGGTCGGTTAGGTTGGTTTGACTTGTATTGTTGGTTTGTTTGAAAATTAGGTTTTGATTTAGATTTGGTAAGAGTCAGATTAGCTTGAGCATCTGGGATTTTGGTTTGCTAGATTTTGGACCTATGTTGGTCTTCTATCTTAAATGAATTGAGAAGTTGAGTTAGGGTTAGCTCTTCTTGCTTATGGAGTTGACTTTTGGCAAAGCTTTCCCAAGAAGGAGGCAACTTATCAAGAAGGCTTGAGACCTTAAATTCTTCAGAGAGAACGGTTCCATTGGTTTGAAACTTCCTAAGATATTCTTGAAATTGGTGGAGTTGGTCATCTATGGATTTATCATCTATCATAACATATCTAAGAAATGATGCAATGTTGAACTGCTCAACACCAACATCATCCAGGCCATATTCAGACTTTAGGTTATCTTATAATTCTTTTGCCCTCTTTGCAGATAAATAAATATCATAAAGTGAATCACTAAGTACACTTAGAATTCTACCCTTACAAAGATAGTCTTCTTTTGGGGTGGCAAGAGAGGTTGAACTAAAGGAGGCAGAGGATTGGTCAATAATTGAGCAAAGCCCTAAAGTGGTTAGCTAAAATTTTATTTGGCTTTACCACCTCCTAAAGTTGGTTCCATCAAACTTGTCGGGTTTAAGACTAGAGGTTTCATCTCCAAGAGTAGCTATTTGGTCCAAGTAAAGTTCAAAGAGAAAAATTGGTATTTAAAGAAAAATTATTAGTTAGTTTTTTTTTTAAACTAGTGGACTTAATAAATTTTATTAAGGTTGAGCATGCAATAATACAACTTTTGAGAGAATCTTTAATTAATTTATATAATACAAAATTATGGCAAATAATGTTAATCAAATAAAAATTAAAAATAATAAATATGCAAGTAATATAAGCCCTAAACATGTACTATATAAAAATAACGGTATCTCCTTTAGACTGTTAATGATAGTAATATATATATATATATATATATATATATATATATATAATGCAACCATAGGAAAAAAAATTAAACACAAGAAAATAAATTAATTAAAAAAATTTTGTTTTGAAAAATAAGCTTAAGAAAATGTGATATAGGTTCATGAAAGATACTCTATTTATAATTTTGCTATCAATCATATATATATATATATATATATATATATATATATATATATATATATATATATATATATATATATATATATATATTCTTATGAACTCGTGAAGTATGTGATACAATTAAGTGACAAAAATAAATATAATTTAGCTTAAGAAGTGGATAAACTACTGTTCTAAAAGAGATTTTAGCTTCTTTTCATACGAAGATCTGAGCCGCACACCCTTTTCTAAGGTACAATTCGAAAGCCAAGTACTTCAATATCCATCGATGGCATAATCTTGAACGGATGTCGATTAACTTCGTTCTCAACCTAAATAGCAACAAAATGAACGAGAGAATGCGAGGAAAGAAATTGAATGAGAGGAAAAGTATGAAGAGTTTTTTTTAAAGTGGGAAGACTCGGTGTAATTTTTTAATCTCTATCTTAGAAAGAAGAAAAATGACTCTTTTTATAGGCACAGGAATACTGTGTAAATACCATATGAAAAAATGGTATACGAAACTACCGCTCGCATATTGAGAGCTCGAGAAATGGCTACGAAATGGCCGTATAAAGCATTTCTCATGGAACAGCCAGAAGGCCAAACCGCATAAGGATCGTGAAGTCTATGCAGAGGAGTTTTGAAACTCCTCGGAAAAAAAAGTCAACAAATAATGCCTAAATATCATGGTTTACTCTAGATGGTTAACTACACAAATAATTCCCCTTGAAATCTATATAACAAGGTCTTCCATCTAAAGATTGTAGAAGATTTGCTTTGCTTACGGTATTTGCTTCATAAAAAAACTTTAAAGGGATAGGTAAAAATGCTACCAATTTTCTAGATAATAATATTTGAAATTAACTTTTTTTGCTCGATCATTAATTTACATTTTGCTGAGGACTAAAGCAATGATGAACCATCTATTAAGTATTAATTTGACTTCAATTAGCTGCATCGGATTTATGACATGATTACCTCTAGTGTTGCTTTTCTCCATCAACCTTGATATATTAGAGAAAAAAGTTGTGAGCCATGAGTTGTTTAAAAATTATGAATCTGAGCTTTTTTTTGAAGGTTGGGGAGGAGAACTCACTATTTTTTTCTTTAATACATTAATCTTAGGTTAAACCAAATGAATCTGAGCTTTGGTAAATCTGAGCATAAACCAAATGAAGCGATGGACCAAGTGTGGTCCAAAAGTGGGTTCTTTTTTTGCTTGGGTTTTGGGTAGTTGGGATGGCCGTTCCTATCTCTGTCACAGGCGATATTATTAAATTGGGCCAGTGAAGTTGGACATTGTGCTCAATGGTCGCCCATGTTTAATGGGCTGGCCCAGCCACTAAAAGCAGAGTCTGATATTTTTCTCGCTGGGGTACGAATAAAAATAGAATGCAGGAAGCAAAGAAGTTGAAGCAATCCCCTTGCCCTTGAGCTCGGAGAGATGGATATGGAGAGCCGCAGCACCGCGGAGGAGACGTCTCTGGTGGAGACGTTCATCAGCATCACCTCCGCCACGCCCGAGGAAGCGCGCTTCTTCCTGGAGAGCCACAATTGGCTCCTCAACTCCGCCATCCACTCCTTCTATGAGACCTCCCCTTCCTCCCCCTTCGATCCCCACCCCGCTCAACCCCGCATCGGCGAAGGCGGTGGAGGCGAAGACGAAGACGGCGCCGGCGGCGATGATGACGACGATGAGGATTATGTGCCGGAGAACGACGTTCCACCGCCGGTCGCCATGCCGGTCGTCCGTTCGACGGGGTCGCGGGGTGAGAAGAGGCCGGCGGCGAAGGCCTCCGGGAGCCGGTCGACCATCCGTACCCTCGCGGATCTTAACCGGCGGTCTGGTCCCGAATCTGACAGCGATTCTGATGGACCGCAGGAGTACTATACCGGCGGAGAGAAAAGGTCATGATCGATTATTTTTTTAGCTTTTTTTTTTTCCTTCTGATAAAAAAAAAAAAATGATTCTTATTGATCCGGATTGATGGTTTTCCTTGTAAAAAGATTATCTTCGTTGATTTGGACTTATATGTGAGAGTAAGAGAGGATGGAAGGGAATAATTTGAATATTGGAAGGATAGTGAGCTTTTTATTGTTGGATGGGGTTTTGTTGGATCCTGCGTCCCTGAGACCTAGGATAGGGATATCTATCTATCTCTCTTTGTTTTCTCCCCTTTGCCTGAATCGATGGTATTTTCTCCAAGATCTTTGGCATACTTCAATGGTCATTCACTTCATTTACTAATACGTTCTTTTTGGTAAAAGTGTAATTCTTGTGCAGTGGAATGCTTGTTCAAGATCCTTCGAAAGATGGTCATGATGTAGATGCAATATTTGAGCAAGCTAGGCGGATGGGAGCCATGCAGGGGCCTTTTGAGCCTCAACCGGCTTCAAGCTCAAGAAGTTTTACTGGGACAGGTAGACTGCTATCAGGTGAAACAGTACCATCTGCTCCTCAACAGCCTCAGAATGTCATTCATACTATCTATTTCTGGACCAATGGATTCACTGTAAATGATGGTCCACTGAGGAGATTTGATGATCCTGAGAATGCATCCTTTCTTGAGGTACCATAATTATTTCTATTATATGATGGTAACAAAATGTTGGCATGTTCCTCATCCATTTGCATTCGAGAGTAAATGCTTAGAATTAACTTGCCTTATAGCTTATATATTGTATGTATTGACTGACAAGCAGTTTCATTGCTCTATTTGTCAGTACTAACTTTTGTTGCTTGCTGACTGTTTTAATTATAACAATGGACTCGTGATTAGATTATGCTTATATTTACCTTACTAAAGATCTTTTATTATTCGTCATTTTAGTTTGTAGCTCATTGTATGTTGTACATATGTTACTTGTGTAAAGTTCATGATATACCCACCCTGATCATATTTAACAAAATTTAGTTGGTGCAATGTTATGGGATCATGGTTGTTAATATTTCAAAGTTGAATTAACTTCTAATGAATTACATAAATAACCAGTAATATAACACATAAGCTTGTTGGGAGATGAAACTAATGCCTTTTGTATGAATTCCAGTTATAGTTTTTTGGTAGATTTAGACACAAAATAGTAAGGATAACAAGCTCTGCAGGATTGCTATAGGAAGGATTAGTTAAGAAGAAGTGAGTGGAGTGTAGAATGATGGAGAATCAATTCAGATTAGATTATTGTGTTAAACAAAGAGTAGAGGTGGGTTCAATAAACAGGTCTTAGATTTATTTTCAACGATTATAGACAGCAAGGCTAGGCATAACAAATGCTGGATAGTATGTGGGCAAGAGAACTTACCATAAACTTGCACTTTGGAGTATGTAGCCTTATAACAGTAAGGTAGGAGAAGATCCCTAAATTTGGTTCAGAATAGATACAGTAAGCCTTTGTTGGATAAGGATTTAGCTTCTTAGCACACATGTGATGATGATCTACAGCATCCAAATTAGCTAGAAACAAAAATTCATGCATATTTTAAGGTCTTTTACCCATGAATCTATAAAAAAAAATGAACGAATTTAAGGGTATGGTATTGTGTTTTGGTTTGATCTATGGTCTAGGTGTGTCTAGATTAGGTGAAATTTGGTTCATGTATGCATTAAAATATTTAGGTCGAGATCAGTGGTTTGGATTTGCTAATTACATATTCTATGATACACTTTTGCACATTGGCTATATTGCTACCATTCATTTCGTGCTTGCTTGATGCGTAGACAGCCTCCAAAGTAAATGGTTCTTAGCTTCTGGGCAGTTTATACATTGCAAATCATGATCAATGGTGTGAATTTTCATTTGAGATCTATCATTCGTTTTTATTTGGAAGCATATTGGGGCCAAATGCATCAAGAGTTTGTGTTTTTATGTGTATGAAATGTTGAGTTTTAAAATAATATTTGAGTTATAATGTGCTTTTGTTTGAGTGTAATGGTCAGCAACAATGAAAAAAGTTGACAATAAATGAATGTCCTACATGTAAAATGATATCATCTCTTGCCAAAAAATGATATATCAAATTGTCTCTTTCTTTTTTTTTTTGGTGGAGGGATTGACTGACCTTTTGCATTTGATCTTTTCTAATAGATTAACAACCTGTCTGCTTGCATCAGCAAGGTTTTAATTATTAATTTTGTGGGTTTAAGTGGATCCTAGGCTAGCACCTCTCCATTTTGGCTCATCTTTTTAGAGTTTGGCTAAGAAATCTATGTTGCTAAGCACTAGAATTGAACTGAGAAGGACAAATCTTTGACAATCTTGAGGAGAAGACCGATAGATCTTAGGGAATTTCAGTTATCAGTTATTCAATAGGATCTTTTGCTGAAAAGTGAAAGTCTGATTACTAAGCCCAAACTGGGTTTCCAAGATTTAGTAGACAAGAAACTGTGGAGATAGAACTCGCTAACTTGGATGTATGGATGGAAAAACGGAACCAACTTTTTACAGCACTTGCTCCAGATGATTTTATTAATGACTCTGGTTGAATCAAGTCTGAAGGGACTAGGCATTTGTGAACAATTCACAGAATTTGCTGACAAACTTAGTAGCTTGATTGTCATTAAGGTTTGTGTTGATGTATTAAAAGTTGGTTCTGTAGGATGCTGCTTGTGAATGACATGGAGAGGTAATTGTCGAGATGTGAATAGGATAGCCCTTGGGTCTAATTGCAAGGTCCTAACTGCAAACAAATTCTGAAGGAAATAGGCATATGATTTGCAATTTTTGTTCACAACCTTAGCGATCGTTTTTAAGACCATTTATTTTGATGTGTTGAGAGTTGGTCCTGTGGATGCTGGTTGTTGTTGACATTTGAAATGCAGTTGTTTGGATGTACATAGGAAAAGCTCTTGGCTTCAATTGTCCTCCCCTGTTTATCCTTTAAAATTCTTGTCTTGATGTATGGATGGTTTTCCAAATTAAGTCATTTCCTATGTATATAATATTTGTAATATTAACTTGACGATGACTTGCTGCTACACTTGGGAAGGGTAGGGATGGTTAACTTTAATAAATGTTTTCTGGAAATGCCTATCAAATTACAGCAAGTTCCGTCTTGCCCACGATGTATTATGACCTAATGTTAGATTTGATTGCAGAACCGGATTTGAAATGGATTATTCTGCACTATATGCCCAATGTTATTCAGGGTTTGCATTTTGTTTAGCATCCATGGAGACAGAATTTTGTTTAAGTCCAATAGTTGTCAATAATAGTTTGTGGAGAACCTTCTGCTACTTGGGTACCTATAGGGGCCCTAAATGGAAAACAAATTTCGGATATCCTTTTACTTGTTGAGGAGGCTCTCACTTAAATCCTTTGGCAAGATAATACAGTGGGATTACTTTCTAATTGTCTCTCTCTCTCTCTCTCTCTCTCTCTCTAAATTGACTCAATTTAAAGGTTTAAGGGGCTAATTGAAACCTTTTAAAGGAGAGGTGGGTGCCTATGTAAATCCTGAGTGTTAAGTGAGTGTAATCTTCCCTTTTTTTAGTTAAAATGGGGGTAACTACAACCACTTTTTAAGGCAATTAGTTCTTTGCGTCATATCAAAATACATAAAATGTGCAACATCAACAGGAAACATACATGTCCGATTCATGTTAGTAGCTCTCTTTCTTCCTCTGTTGCTAACAATCGGCAACAATATTTGCTTCTGTGTAGATAGTGGTCTTGTATTCTTCAAAATGCTATAGAAGTTGAATGGTATCTGTTGGTACGGAATTTGGTTGATGCCAGATCGAGTTGGAGTCGAGGAAGACGAGGTCGCCATCGGTGACCTGCAAAACAAAGTTCCGTTCGGAGATGGTGGTGGTGTCTCCGATAGAATCCTCCAACGCTCAAGTTAGCTCTTCTGGCCAATGGAGTGCTCGGAGAGGAGTTCAGTAGAGTTTCGGAAAGAAAAAGAAAGCTTAGAGAAAACGTATCTAGAGGGTTCCTTTTTATAAACGGAGTTTGTTGTAACTGTCCTGAAAAATGATAATTGTAATTATCCTGATAAATGACAATCGTAATTGTTCTGATAAATGATAATTGTAATTGTTTAGTAGTGGGATCGCATGTAGGAATCCGTCTGAAGAAACAGTTCGAAAGGAGTTCGGCTTCCATAGAAGTCCGACTAAAGGAGGAATCTAAAAGGAGTTCGGCTCCCGTAGAAGCCCGATTGCTGGATGAGTCTGGAAGAAGTTCGGCTCCCGTAGAAGTCCGACTGCTTGAGGAATTCGGAAGGAGTTCGGCTCTCGTAGAAGTCCGATTGAAGAAGTCCGGAAGAAGTTCAGCTCTCATGGAAGTCCGACTGCTGGAGGAGTCCGGAAGGAGTTCGGCTCCCGTAGAAGTCCGACTGTTGGAGGAATTCGGAAGGAGTTCGGCTCTCGTAGAAGAAGCCCGATTGAAGGAGTCCGGAAGGAATTCGGCTCTCATGGAAGTCTGACTACTGAAGGAGTTCGGCTTCCGTAGAAGCTCGATTGAAGGAGGAGTCCAAAAGGAGTTCGGCTCACATAGAAGTCCGACTGCTGGAGAAATTTGGAAGGAGTTCGGCTCCCGTAGAAGTCCGACTATCGGAAGAGTCCGGAAGGAGTTCGGCTTCCGTAGAAGTCCGACTGTCGGAAGAGTCTGGAAGGAGTTCGGCTTCATAGAAGCCTGACTGAAGGAGTCCGAAAGGAGTTCGGCTCCCATAGAAGCCCGACTGAAGGAGGAATTCGAAAGGAGTTCGGCTCTGGTATATAAGTCCTTCTGTTGGAGGAATCCGGAAGGAGTTCAGCTCTCGTAGAGGCCCGACTGTTGGAGTCCGAAAGAAGTTCGGCTCCCATAGAAACCCGACTGAAGGAAGAATCAGGAAGGAATTCGGCTTCCGTAGAAGCCCGACTGAAGGAGAAATTCGGAAGGAGTTCGGCTCCCATAGAAGTCTAACTGCTGGAGGAATTTGGAAGGAGTTCGGCTCCCGTGGAAGCCGACTGAAGGAGGAATTCGAAAGGAGTTCGGCTCCCGTAGAAGTCCGATTGCTGGAGGAGTTTGGAAGAAGTTCGGCTCCCGTAGAAGCTCGACTGAAGGAGAAATTCGGAAGAAGTTTGGCTCCCATAGGAACTCGACTGCTGGAGGAGTCCGGAAGGAGTTCGACTTGCGTAGAAGTCCGACTGAAGAAGAAACCTGGAAGGAGTTTCGGCTCCCGTAGAAGCTCGACTGCTGGAGGAGTTCGGAAGGAGTTCAGCTCTCGTAGAAGCCCGACTGGAGGAGGAATCCGGAAGGAGTTCGACCACCAGGAAAGTTCGATTGGGTTCGGAGTCTAGCTGATGGAGTTCAGCCACTGAATGAGTTCGGCTGTTGGGAGAAGCTCGGCTGCTGGGGAGAGAATTTTCGATCGAAGCTTTTCCGTGATTACCAGCTACATTAGGCTAAGTACCAAACTGGACTTCGACGGGAGCGGGATTTATCCCTAATAATAGTCTCCCTATTTTTGAATTCGAAACTTGAAGGGAGTACAAAAAGAGGGATTGCTGAAGTCCTCTTCAGGGCTCTGCGCCAATTCAGGTTGAAGTTCGGAGGAGATCTTATTTCCAATCAAGGTTGACGTCGAATTTGAGGCTCGGGCACAATAAGGCCGTTGTTGGGGCCTCTCCTCTCACCTCGTCTAAACTAAACGAGGTCTTTGACTTTGCTCACGTTAGGACGAGGTTTTCTTTCTGTTCCTAACGGGTTATGGGGGCACATAAGGGCCATTGTCAGGGCTTCTCCCTCCATCTCGTCTAAAATGAACGAAGTCTTCGACTTTGCTCACATTAGGACGAGGTTTTCCTCCTATTCCTAACGGACTGGGGGCACATAAGGATCTCTCCTCCCATCTCGTCTAAAATGAACGAGGTCTTCGACTTTGCTCATGTTAGGATGAGGTTCTCCTCCTGTTCCTAACAGAATGTGGGAGCACATAAGGGCCGTTGTTAGGGCCTTTCCTCCCATCTTGTCTAAAATGAACGAGGCCTTCGACTTTGCTCACGTTAGGACGAGGTCCTCCTGTTTCTAACACGGCCACTTCCAATTGCTTCTTTTCTGTCATCACATAATTTTTGCACCAAAAAACAATAATGTTTAAATGGAGTTTTATTGCGGAAAAATTACTGGTAGTACATTCTCAGATTTTCTGAGTTTCAAGGTTGTGGGAGCATTGTTCCTTCGAGCTCCTTCAAATGATAAGTTTCGGGCCGGACGACCTCCACCACCTTATATGGATTTTCCCAATTTGGGGCAAGCTTCTCCTGGTTTTGAGGCTGAGAGACGGCGACTCGCCGAAGCACTAAGTCCCCCACTCTGAATGTTTTACTTCTGACTTTGGAGTTATAGTATCGAGCCATCTTTCATCTGTAGGCCACCATCCGAACCTGAGCTTTCTTCCTTTTTTCTTCCAGCAGGTTGAGGTTGACTCTGAGGTCCTATGGGTTGTGCTGCTCGTTGAAGGCCATAATTCGTGCTGATGGGAGCTTAAGTTCAATCGGAATGACTGCCTCTGTCCCAAAGGTCAAGACGAATGGTGTTTTTCCAGTTGGCAGCCTTTGAGTGGTTCGATATGCCCAAAGGATGTGGTAGAGTTCATCCACCCAGGCTCCATTTGCTCTGTCGAGCCTTGTCTTGATGCTTTGTAGTAGAGTCCGGTTGGTCACTTCAGCTTCTCCATTTGCCTATGGGTGAGCTACCAATGTGAAATGGTGGAAGATGTTTAGGTCTTCGCAGAATTCGGCGAACCTCGTCCTGGCAAATTATCGTCCGTTATCGGTTATGAGGGTTCGGGGCAGATCGAATCGACAGACTATTGACTTTCAGATAAAGTCTTGTACCTTGGTCTCGATAATTTTGGCTAGAGGTTTGGCTTCGATCCATTTGGTGAAGTAGTCGATCGCGATCAGGAGGAACTTTCGTTGCCCGGATGTCGTCAAAAAAGGGCCAAGTATGTCCATTCCCCACTGTGCAAATGGCCAGAGTGCATTTAGCGGAGTAAGCTCGGAGGCCGGCCGTCTTTGTATGCTCGCATTCTTCTGACAGCGGTCATATTTTCTAATGTACTTCATAGAATCATGGTATGAGGTCGGCCAATAGTACTCTTGCCGAAGTAGCTTTTGCGACAGGGATCTGGCTTCTACATGACTTTCACAGATTCTCTCGTGCACTTCCTATAATACGAAGTCGGCTTCTGAAGGTCGGAGACATCTCAACAGCGGCAGCGAATACGATCTCTTATATAACCTGCCCTCGTATAAAACATACCGGGAGGCTTGATTCTTGAGTTTTCGAGCTTCTTTTGGGTTATGAGGAAGAACTCCCTCCTTGAGGTAGGCAACCAATGGGTCGATCCAGCTTGGCTCGAGTTCTGTCTGTAAAATGACCTACGATTCCTCTGAGCTTGGGCACTTTAGGATCTCAAAAAATACTTCTTGGGGCAGTTCAGCTGGAGCTGAAGTAGCCAACTTAGAGAGGAGGTCGGCTCTTATATTTTGTGCTCTCGAAATCTGTCGAATGCTGAAATAGCTGAAGGCTGGAGTCAAGTCCTTTACTTTCTCAAGGTATTTCATCATACTTTCTTCTCGCGCTTCATAACTGCCACTAACTTGGCCGACCACTAATTAGAAATCGCTGTAGACTTGAAGCTGATCTACTCTTAATTCTCTTGCAATTTTTAACCCGACGATCAGCGCTTCATACTTGGCTCCATTATTAGTCGTAGGGAATTCGAAGCGCAGCGCATACTTGGCGACGACTCCCTCGGGGCTGACTAAGATCAACCCCGCACCTACTCCAGTAGAGTTGGACGAACTATCCACGTACAGAGTCCAAAAACCTTCGGAAAGGTCGGCTATCTCTTTAGGGAGGTTCGGTTGCGACAGCAGAGCGCCGATCTCGTTTTGCTCAAGCTCGGCATCATCGGGAATGGTACACTCCACTGCAAAATCTGCTAATATTTGGGCTTTGATCGATGGCCGGGGTCGATAATTTATATTGAATTCCGTGAACTCGATTGTCCATTTTGCGATTCTCTCGGAAGCGTCCATTCGCTGAAGGACTGTTTTTATTGGTTGATCCGTGAGGATCGTTATGGTATGCCTTTGGAAGTAAGGTCGGAGCCTCCTGGCAGCAATTAGAAGAGCGTAAATCGATTTCTCTAGCTTAGAATATCTAGTCTCTGCATCCCTTAGGACCCGACTTATGTAGTAGACCGGCCGCTGTATCTTCGCTTCCTCCTTGACTAGGACTGCTGCCAAGGCTGTTAGGGAGATCGCTAGGTACAAGAACAATTCTTCTCCAGGTTTGTGCTTTGCCAGCAGTGGGGGTGAGCCGAGATAGTTTTTGAGCTCCTCAAACGTCCGTTGGCACTCCGTCGTCCAGCAGAAATTCTTTGGTTGCTTGAGAACTTGGAAGAACGGCATGTATCGTTCGGTCGATTTCGAGACGAAGCGATTTAGGGACGCCACTTTTTCAGTCAAGCACTGAACTTCTTTGATTGTCTTTGGAGCTGTCATCTCTTGAATGGATCGGATTTTTTTGAAATTTGCTTCAATCCCGCGCCTCGACGTCATAAATCCCAGAAATTTTTCAGAGGTCACACCAAAGGCGCACTTAGTCGGGTTCAGCTTCATCTTATGCTTTCTGAGTGTACTGAAGGTCTCTTCAAGGTCAGCAAGATGGTTTATAAAAGCTCAATTTTTGACGAGCATGTCATCCACATACACCTTCATATTAGGGCCGATTTGCTCCTTGAAGATTTTGTTGACCAGGTGCTGGTACGTTGCCCCTGCATTCTTGAGCCTAAGGGACATAACTCTATAACAGTAAAGACCACAGTCAATAACAAAGGCAGTTTTCTCCTCGTCCTCTGGCACCATCCGTATCTGGTTATAGCCGGAGAAGGTGTCCATGAAGGTGAGGAGCTCATGGCTCGAGATTACGTCTACTAGTTGATCAATCCTGGAAAGAGGGTGGTTATCCTTTGGGCAGGCTTTGTTCAGCTTTTTGAAGTCTATACACATCCTCCACTTGTTTGCCTTTTTGACGAGGACCACATTTGAGATCCAGATCGGATAATTGACTTCTCGGATGAATCCATCTTTGAGGAGCTTGCCTCCTTCCGTAATTACTTTTTGTCTCTCCGGGACGTGGCTGCGTAGTTTCTCTTTTATCGATCGATACTTCGAATCGATGGCTAGCCGATGTTCCATAACTTCGACATCAATTCTTGACATATCCGTTGGGGCCCAGGTGAAGACGTCCGCGTTCTTCCTGAGGAAGGTGACGAGTTGCTCCCGAACCTCGTCCCCCAAGTTGGAGTCGATCTGTACAGTGTGCTCCGCGTTTCCGTCGTTCAAGGGCACAGATACGAGGTTCTTCATAGGCTCGCCCCGCTCCTCGGTAAGGTCGTCGTGGACATTCAGCCCGTCAACAGGATAAGGGTCGGACTGTTCTTCCTTATGCAGGACAATTGAGTAGTAGTATCTTGCCAGAGCTTGATCTCTCCTGACCTCTCCGACCCCGTAACTCGTCGAAAATTTCATCTTCAAATAATAAGTTGATACCACTGTCCGAAATGCATTTAGACCAGCTCAGGCGAGAATAGCATTATAGGCAGACGGAGTTCTTACGACTAAAAAGTCGACCTGTGCCTTAGTCAGTTTCAGACGTTGCCCTGCAGTCACGGCCAAAGTTATTATGCCCTCAACTGGTACGGCATTGCCAGTAAAGCCTATCAACGGAAAGTTTATAGGCCTCAAGTGGTTATTGAGTAAGGACATTTTCGAGAAGGCATCATAAAACAATACGTCGATCGAGCTTCCATTATCTACTAAAACGCAGTGTACATCGTAATCGGCAATGTTTAAAGAGATTACAACCGGATCATTGTGGGGGAATTGGATCCCCTGAGCGTCTGCCTCAGTGAAGGTTATGGGTTCTTCAGTCCTCCATCTCTTCATCGATCTCTCAGATCCGCTGGCCTCTCCTTATCGAAGTTTCCTCGAGATCGTGTTGATGATGCCGAGAGGCGATCGATCTCCTTGTTGATCCTCCTCCCTTGGTGGCTCAGGCTGCGGCAATGCCCTCGGCCGATCTTTTCGTCCTTCAAACCGTCGCCGTAGGAATCGGCCTAATCTGCCTCTCTGATGAGCTCCTCGATCTCATCCTGGAGTTGGATACACTCCTCAGTGTCGTGACTGTGATCACGATGATAAAGGCGGAACTTATTAGGATTGCGCTTGCTGGGGTGAGAACGCATCCTTTCTGGCCTCAGCTGTTGCTTTCTGATTTCCATCAGCACTTGGCATTTCGGAGCATTGTGAGGGGCGTAGTTGTGAAATCTTTGTTGGGGAGAACCTCGCTGCGCCCTTCTGTCCGGGCTTCCCTGCCTCCGAGCCTGGGGGAGAATTCGGACTTGCTTTCGCTCAAAGGAAGTTCGGGACCGCGGCCTAGCTTCGCTTGGCTTTCCTTCCTCGGTGGGTCTGTCCGGCTCGTCGATTCGCCGCTTACCAAAAGCTTCATCGTCCCTGACCTTGAAGGCCTCTTCTGCTCGGGCGTAACCTTCAGCCCGAGCTAGCAGATCGGTAAAGTTTCTGAGATACTTTTTCTCCAGGAAGAATAGTAAATCATTCTTCTGGAGGCCGCCCTTGAGTGCGACCATTGCGACTAATTGGTCCAGGTTTCGGACCTCTAATGCAGCGGCATTAAATCGGGTGACATAAGTTCGGATGGATTCTTCCTCCTTCTGCTTGATGTTCATCAGGGAATCCGAACCTTGGCATGGACGTCGGCTACTGACGAAGTGAGCCGTGAACTGATGGCTCATCTGATCAAAGAAAAAGATGGTACCCCGCTTAAGTGCCGAGTACCAATTTCTGGCGGCTCCCTTGAAGATGGATGGAAAAGTCCGGCACAAAATAGCGTCTGACGCATCGTGGAGCAACATCATTGTCCTGAAGGCCTCCAGGTGATCGACCGGATCAGAGGTTCCGTCGTAACTCTCAAACTGCGGGAGCTTGAAGTTCGGCGGGATTGGTTCCTACATGATCCTCTGAGAAAAAGGAGGGTCAGTGCGAATATCATTACCGTATGAGGGAGTATGACGGAGCTCTTCGATTTGTCGGCTCATTTCTAAGAGCCTTTGATCTAGGAGATCTTTACGATCGTTGATCTCTAGGATTTTTTGGTGGAACAGATGCGAAACTTTCCCCTGGGTCGAGTCGTGGTCCGAGCATGGGTCTTCCATCCTCTGCTTCTCCTTTTCGGAGATTAAAGGCTGGGTAGCCGAGGTTGGCCGTTCTCAGATCGGACCACAGGGCTTCGAAGATGCTTGCTTCGGCCGAACTGGTACCGAGGCCTGTCGATGTATGGCCTGTATCGCCTCCGCGAGGCCACGAACCTGCTGGACCAGTAGGTTGAACTGCTTCGCATCCACCATGGCTGTAGGTGGAGCTTGAGTTACCCGAGCTGGAACGGATGTATCTGGATGGGATCTGGCTGCAGAGGCCGTTGATTGCCAGGTCGAAGCTTTCTTATGAGGCATTTTTTCTGCGAAGAACTCTAAAGAGAAAGAAGAGAGTTCGCTGCTGAGCACTTTAAGATCAAGGGAACCTAAGGAGCAGAGGCCCTCCTTCTATCGCCAATTCTGTTGGTGTAGAATTTGGTTGACGTCGAATCGAGCTGGAGTCGAGGAAGACGAGGTCGCCATCGGTGATCTGCAAAACAAAGTTTCGTCCGGAGTTGGTGGTGGTGGCTTCTGTAGGACCCTCCGACGGTCAAGTTAGCTCTTCTGGCCAACAGAAATGGAGTGCTCAGAGAGGAATTCGGTAGAGTTTCGGAAAGGAAAAGAAAGCTTAGAGAAAATATATCTGGAGGGTCCCTTTTTATAGACGGAGCTTATTGTAACTGTCCCGATAAATGACAATCATAATTGTCCTGATAAATGATAATTGTAACCGTTTAGTAGTGGGATCGTCTGAAGGAGAAATTCGGAAGGAGTTTGGCTCCCGTAGAAGTCCGACTGAAGGAGAAATTCGGAAGGAGTTCGGCTCCCATAGAAGTCCGACTGAAGGAGGAATTCGGAAAGAGTTTGGCTCCCGTAGAAGCTCGACTGCTGGAGGAATCCGGAAGGAGTTCGGCTCCCGTAGAAGTCCGACTGAAGGAGGAGTCCGAAAGAAGTTCGGCTTCCGTAGAAGTCCGACTGAAGGAGAAATCCGGAAAGAGTTCGGCTCCCGTAGAAACTCGACTGCTGGAGGAGTTCGGCTCCTATAAAAGCTCGATTGTAGGAGGAAAACGGAAGGAGTTCGGCTCCCGTGGAAGTCCGACTGAAGGAGGAAAACGGAAGGAGTTCGGCTCCCGTAGAAGCTTTATTGCTGGAGGAGTCCGGAAGGAGTTCGGCTCCCGTAGAAGCTCGACTGAAGGAAAAATTCGGAAGGAGTTCGGCTCCCGTAGAAGTTCGATTGCTGGAGGAGTACAGAAGGAGTTCGGCTCCGTAGAAGCCCGACTGAAGGAGTTCGGAAGAAGTTCGGCTCCCGTAGAAGCATGATTGGAGGAGGAATCCGGAAGGAGTTCGGCTGTTGGGAAAGTTCGATTGGGTTCGGAGTCCAGCTGGAGGAGTTCAACCACTGAATGAGTTCGGCCGCTGGGGAAAACTCGGCTGTTGGGGAGAGAATTTTCGATCGAAGCTTTTCCGTGATTACCAGCTGTATTAGGCTAAGTACCAGACTGAACTTCGGCAAGAGTGGGATTTATCCCCAACAGTATCCAAAATAAAAGGGCATATCCTTTGGGGAACCCCCCAACCTTGCTCAAAATATTGATAAAGGTGAGTCACTTTCTTTCAGTTGTAAAGCTATTAAAACCCATATTTACAGCCATTTGCAGCATCTCCCTTGTAGCCCAGGCTTTTGTTTGGAACGGATTAAGGGCCCGCAAGAACTTGTGCCCGATAAAACTTTTAGAATTTCTGAAAACAAAATCTGAATTAGAAGAGTTTCTAGGCAAGGTAAACTTAATCCTAATTGATTTCATCAATTCTCCTAAGTAATTTTCTTAGAAGTTATATATCTCAGAGCAGTGGCACAGCTAATTTGGGCCCTTGAAGAAGTGCCTTCTTTTCACTCGTCTCTGGCAGTAGTTTTTCCTATTGGCATATTTGTTTTTGTTTTTCTCTTTCCTTTATAATTTTTTATTATTTTTTGGCTTTAAGGCCAGTCCTGTCTTTCATGATATGTTATGACCAGATCTTGTTGTGTCAACTTCTTATGAAGGGTTGGTACCTATTCTTCTGATGGGATTCGGTGCATAAGTGCTGATATGTCAGTCCACATCCTTTCTTTTTGCTTATTTAAGAATTGAAATGAAAATGGAAAATTGATTAGCGAAAAGGGAAGAGAATGAACTTTGAATGCTTTATGATACTATATTTTGTGGCACAGAAATTTCAATGTGATGAAGTAATTTGCTAATTTAGCCATGCAGAGGTCTGAGAGTGGTAATCTAGCTTATTCTTAATAGCAAAATGCTTCAGATCAAAGGTTATCATTTAGTTATCTTTGATATTATTGAATGTATTGGCTATTGTGTTGGTTTCAGACCCCTATTTTTTAAACAAAAAAGAAAGCTTTAGCTGAAGTCTGAAGTTGATCTTTGATAGGGCCATATGATAAAGATGTGCACATTAAATAAAGTCCAGATATATGTGATAAAGCTTGCTTATTATGGTTAATTTGATGTCCATTTCATAATGTCAACAACTTTCAATTGTTTTATTGTTGCTCGGCCTGCTCAACGGTCGGTTGGGGCTGGTTGGGGCTGGGCTCAACCAAATGTATAACAGAAATTCGTCGTCTCCGGGCCTGGCTTAACCTGTCCTTGGGCCTACTTTCTATTCCTGAGCTTAGTGCTTACTCGGCTTTGGGCTCTCGGTCCAGGCCTCGGGCTTCCTGGACCTTTTTTCCAATTTAAAAAATATATTAAATACTTGCAGAGATTAAATATTTGAAATGGATTGGTAAGGTCCATAACAATGTGTTTATGGCTGTTCGTAAGGAGTGTTGGAGCATGGAAGGGAGGTGTTAATTTCATTTTTAGTCACCAAAACCAGATTCATAAGACCTATGTATATATTTTGTATAAGATCCGGGCTGGGGCAGACTTGGACTGGGCTGAACTAAACCTAAGCCTAGCCTGTTTTAACAGGCGGGCTCATATTTCAAGCCCAGCCCGGTCTGCCAGGCTTAAAATCCAAGCTCAGGCCTGTCCGAGATGTTTTAGGCTCGGATGGACAGAGCCGGCCATCTGGCCTGTAAATAGGTCTAATTGTTGCTGGCCAATATTGCCTCCAGGTGGAAGAGGATTCAAGGTCCATCGCAAGTTGCAAGTATCCCAGCTGTCAACTTGTTTAGCTTTGGCAAGATGTGGTGGCAAGAAAAGTCATGTCTGTCGGCTGCATGTTGTCCTTCCTGATTTTTCTAAATTGCCAAATAGTTTTTTTTTTCGAAAAAATCCACTTCGATTACATTCTTTCAAGTGCAGTATGGAGGCACTAAAACACGGACTATTACATTCCTTAAATAAGAACCTGTCATGTTTCATTTCCATCACCTTAAATCTGAATGCCCTAAAGATGTTGCAACCTATTTTGTTTCTTTTGCGCAGAGCATCAGGAAGTCTGAATGCCCTAAAGAGCTTGAACCAGCAGATAAGAGGACATCAGTTCATGTCAATCTTGTAAGGAGAGAAGAAAAGTGCCCTGTGGGTCCCCCTACCAACTTAAACCTTAAACTTTGATCGCCGCTAGTCTGTCACCACCGGTGATATCTCACGGTCATAATTGTCTTTTCCTGTTGGCAGGAACCTGCGAGACGTCTTGCTCCATTTCAAGGTGTAGGAAGAACTCTAGGCAGTGCATCTTCGAATGATTCAATCTCTGAGCCTGCGGCTGCTGCTGCTACCCCCAGTATTGTTCCTTCCCCGTCAGCTGGCCTTTTAGTTGATGCTTCTTTGCCATCTACCTCTATTCAGCTAAGGTTGGTGGATGGGACTCGTATGGTTGCACGTTTCAATACTCACCATACAATAGGTGATATTCGGGCATTCATTGATGCATCAAGACCCGGAGCAGCAAGAAACTACCAGCTACAGACTGTTGGTTTTCCGCCCAAGCAGCTTACTGATGATACCAAGACAATTGATGAAGCAGGGCTCGCCAATTCAGTTGTCATTCAAAAATTCTAACTCTATGCACTGGAGTCTTTGGACATGGACCGTAGGACAATTTTTGCAAATTGTCTTCAAACCATGGCACGCTCTTTAGAATTGTTGGACTTGATACACTGGAGGATCTAAACTTATTTTTCCCTTTCAGATTGGTCGTGCCGGGATAAATATTCTCATGAATCAGAACCTGTAAACTTGGTTATCTTTCTGTGTGAAATTTATGCATTCGTCGAGAGGCCTCTGGATGGTGTATCTGATTGCCTATTTGATCCAGCTCACGTTTGATTCAAGCTGAATGGATTGTTGGATGCAGGTTGCTGTTCTATATGGAAAGGATGACTAATGTTGGAGGTGAGCATGGAACCTTTCCTCCCTTGGTGTTTTCCTTTCTGCGGTCGTTCTGTCATCTATCGGTGTTACAAACTGACCGTTTACCTGTGTATGATTTAAATACCAATCTAAATTGATTCAAACGCCCTTATATAGAATTCATGACTATCAACTTCAAAGAGGATCACCGGGAATTTTGTAGGCTGGGTTATGTTTTAACGTGGCTGGTAGTATTGCTCGATGAACATTGATGATAAGGGTATGTAGGTCTAAGGCAAAGGAATTCACTCAAGCTTAGCTCAATTAGTTCCAAAATGTGCTCTGGATGTTCATTAGTGGCTCGTTTATAGACCGCTAATGGAAGTGGGGCAGCTTGAAATCCTCTCAAAATTTCCTCTATTTACAAGGACTAGTCTCAACCGTCGAGATTTTAAATCAACATCTGGACGATACGACAGCTTCGAACATTACATTCATAGTAAGATTGAGCTCTGATGGCAAAATGTTTATTGATGGATGATAAAAATGTCTATAATAAATGTATTACTAGTCACATATCTGGGAAAATTTTCGAGCTTACTTCCGTCCTCTTCTTCTTCTTTCATAAATGAGCAAGGGGGTTGAACCCCGGAAGTTTTTTTTTTTTTTTTTCGATATATATATATAAGAAAAAGAAACACCTATATAGGGAACTACGCCTCTCGCATCAACCTGAAATAATGAGAGATGGACGTGAGAAGGGCAAAATTGGCCAGCCAATTGGCAAGGTCGAGGAGGGGAAAATGAAATTATTGATCTGGAAAGGAATCCAAAATTCTCCAAGATTTTGTTGGGCTTTGCCATACTTGGAGCGGCAGGCTCAACATGAGCTGCTTCTGAATAGCGATCGTTATCATCATTCGGTGTATCCACGTGGTGATGGAACTTTTGCATCTCACATTTGTCTAGTTTTGGCAGTTCTTGTATGGCGGTGAAACCATTTACCATCGTTGTCAGCACCACCATCTATAGAATTTTAAAACAGTAAAAAAATAAATTCGCTAAAGAGAATTTAGAATTGGACTACTCCAAGCGACCCTCTCGTGTGCTGGTGCCTGGTATGTCAGTGCTAGCAGGGGGGTACGATATAAACAAAATTGGGGATAGGCTACACGTGAGATGCAATCCAGTCATCTGAAAGCATTATTATTATTATTATTATTATTATTATTATATTTTTTTGGTTTTGGTGGAGGAGCTTATTTTTGGTTATAAAATGTCCTTGGGGGAACTAGTAAAGGTCCATCAGACCCCCTCATCTCCCCCATTTCCTATAAGATTGCTATCTTGAAAAAATTCTGAAATCTTCAACATGCATGTACCTCCTCATCCGCAAAATTATGTTTGATGGTTATCTTAACCTTTATGTCTTCATGATGATGAACCTCCTCGAGTGGTAACATTTTTTTTTTTTTTCTTTGTTGATTGAACCTCGAGTGGTGACAGTTAGGAACCTGACCATCACCAAATGGCCATCCTGATATTATTATCACGATAAGCAAAAATCTCATCGTTCAAATCATAAGTTGAAATATGCGAATGAGATAATGTCTGTAGAGTCTCTCTATATTTGATTATTTCATCTCAATCATTAGTTGTGTCTTTAAAAAAAGCCAATTTCCGGTTTGCACGTAGGTTTGAGCACGGCCAATCCACCTCCTCTGAGCTTGCCACTTGCGCCTATGGAGAGGATATATACGGAGACGGAGCCGGAGTCAGAGATGATTATTTATTTATTTATTAAAAATCTAAAAAAATTAAGATAAAATTAAAAGAAAAAAAGAAAAAAAATAAGCTACCACAAACTCTGAGAATATCTAAGAAGGTAGATAGAGATATTGCATTATTCTTAAGTAAATAAAAAATAGTAAGTATCAAATTGCTTTCATTTTTTACTGTCTAACGGAGGATGCTTGTATGATTCTTTTTTGTACCATCTTATCCGCTCAGCAGTATTTTTAGATAAATAGAGCATCTGAAGTCTAAGAGTGAAAGGAAGATATTGAAGAATCTTATATGATATATTCTTTTGATTCCTATTTTTTTATCTTGAATTTTTTTTTTTATAAAAAAAGGTACCAACTCAACATCAGCATATATATGATCAATTATCCCTAGATTTTTGCAGCGGATGAGGCTTCCACGCCTCTAGCATGCATAATTGGTTGATGTAACGATTCATGACCGGAGATCATGTAGCTCTCCAATCAATTCAATTCTATGTTTGGTATTTGCTGTGATCTTTATCAATCGTTGCTGCTCGATGTGAAATTTAGCCGGTGACCCGCCACCAGATCATCACCCAATTGCTTGTCCATCATAACACAAATACCAGCTCCTCTTAATTTAATGAGGCATGAAAAAGGAAAATCCACGAAGGATCAATCGCCCCACCTTATCTCATCCAAGATTTCTCACGAGCTGATGCAAGCCGAAAATGCTTGATCATGACCTTGGCCTTTTGAACAATAAACATCGTAACCATATACCTAAATTGAGAGTTGAAATAGGCTAAATATCATCAAAGGGCAGGAAGACATTGAGCATCAGGAGTCATGCTCGACCAAGATTGCGAGCCCATCGAATTGACACCATGCATTGTTACAAGCTCCTTGCACAACCTTTAGACCTATCCAGTTATGCTCCACGGAGGCAGCATGTTAGGTGCCGCTAGACTCATAAATATCTAATAAGCATAAATTTTTAGGCAATAGTATATCAAGTTGAAAAGTTATAACTTATGAATACAATATCAAGACAATGTTTGTGAGGATCTGTGTGAGGGTATATTTAATCCCGCATTAATTATTCGTTAGAAAGATCTTGAATATTTATATAAGGCTAGAAAATCCAAAGAATATCTTCTGATAAGCTTTTTTAAGTAAGATTCTGGATTGTCATAAATGATATCAAAACTGACTCGGCACATAATAATGTAGACTTGGGGATATCATAGCATTGATTCATTGGGTTGACCACAAATTGATCGTGATGTTTGTAAATGAAATTATGAATTTGGATCCTTAGCTTGGTAAGGAAGTCGTAGCTTAAAGGAGGAAAGTACGTGAGAACCCGTGTGAGTATGTATTTAATCACACATCGATTATTCACTAAAAAGATCTTTGATACTTATTATAATCAAGAAATCCAAATAATATCTTCTGACTAGTCGTTTTGAGTGAGGTCCTGAATTATTACAGTGTTACTGAGTCTGATAGCAAAATTACACCATCAAATATTGGACAATAGTCACCCTTTGGTTTATTATAGACAATTATAATCTTGCCATGAAATCCAACTTGAGTCCTAAAAATTTTGAAGTCACGACAGTTCTGATCAAATTAGAGGCCATGTCTCATCGCGAGCTAGATTATTTGGCATATAGATGGCCTAAGGCTGAGAATCTATTCTAGGTTGCTTTAAGTTTGTAGGTTATTTGAGTTCTAAGTAGACTTTATGCGCACCAACTCATCATTTTCGATGGAGATAACTCTAGAGCCTATAAATACACTCATGCGCCCAATATTTACATAACCAAAGCGTACATAAACACATGTTTGCACTTAAATATTTTGCATGCTAGATTTTTCACTAGCCAATATCATATATTCCGGAAATAAACATTGAGGCCAACTAGTGCTACTTTGCTCCACCATACCACGTCAATGTCCTCTGAAGTCCTTAGGAGTGGCGAAGCCCTCTTGGTAATTAGATGGTAAGCTACTAGTTATCCTTGGATAATTCAGTTCTTTAGTTTTCCATATAATTATTTGGATTTAAAAATTTATTTATGCTTTTCTACTTCAATATTTAGTTTGTTTTTTGCTTCATATTTGAAGATTATCGCTTAGCTAGTATATATAGTGTAGTTATCACGAAGGTTAAGTCCACATTATAATGGACAAATTAGTATTTTGAAGAACTAAGATGCATTGATTTATTGCATACATTATGACAAGCCATCCTGTTGATGGTTTGGCGGAAAACATGGAAGAATGCCATGCTTACAGGTTTCTGATGTCCCACATCGTGGTATGGGGTAGAGCATGTAAACATTTTTGCTTTTTCTATTTATTGAGGTTAAGTAGTTACCACTTGGAAGTAATAGTTTAAAAAATCTTTATTTGTTGGGAAAAAGAATTGCTTTAGTTGTTCCAAGAAAATACACACCAATTTATAATTATTTATTATTTGCTTATGCTTTTTTATTTATTTCCTGAATTACAGTGAAGACATAGTAGAATTTCGCAAGAAAATTCTAATTCATCCTCCTTTTTTGGGAAAAGCATGCAATATTTATTATTATTATTTTTTAAACAAAGTTTGGTCTGCTTTGGATATTAGTAGAACATTACACGCTTGCCTCTCCTATATTTGTGATATCCATTAACAATATATATATGCACTTTTATAATGTGGACTAACCTTGTGTATCCATTCAACTGGGGGCATAATGGTTTAGTATAGTTTAAAATAGAATTTTTTGTTCAAATAAATAGATGTAGCCTATTTTTGCAAGTTTGAATATAAGTAAATTTTTCTTTCCCAAAAAACTCGTATTTATAAAATGTCCGTCTCTTGATTTTTTTTTTTTTTTTTAATGCAATTTTTTGAAATGTCTCGTGAGAGAACAACGTGTAGATAACTCCCAAGTTTTCGTATCAGTCAAGATAAAGGCCTACATTCGTATCACGGATCTATCGGCAAGATACATCTAGAATCATGCCTCTTAATTTTGCTGCAAATAAAATTGATATTTTTAAAATACCAGCTGAAGTACTATTACTTTATATATACAGTATAATTTATTGGTCACAATAACCAATATCCAGTATATAACTCCAATGACTTATGTGGTTCGCAAAAAAAATTTTCTTTCCAAGAAATAATTTTTTAAAAAATTATTTCTTATGAATAAAATTTTAGCATGTTTGTTTGATCATGGAAAAGTAATTTATTGAATAATGACTTATTTTTGGTTGAATATCCATTTTCTTAGTAAGACTATGTAGAATATCTATTATATGCTTAATAAATATAAGATCATACATTTTTATTTCTAAATTTTATATAAATAATAATATTATATTTATATTAATATAAAATAATATTAATATATTATAATATACTATTAGATCATAATATTATATTAATATAATGATATATATTATATTATGCTAATATAATACTACTATTTTAATATAATAAATTTATTAATATCTTTAAAATATAATATTATATTAATATTAATATTGATATATTAATATAAATATTATATTAATATTAATAAAAATATTATATTAGTATAAATATTATAATATTAATATTAATATTATATTTATATAAATATTAAGATAATATTAATATAATATATTATTATTATTATTATTATTATTCAGTATTTCATCCTAATCATCTATGATATTTTATAAAATTTTAGCCATAAATCTTAAAAAAATATTTTAAAAAAGAAAAAAGCACCACTACTTTCCATCTTATGGGAGGTACCAAAATATATCTTCTTCGTGAATTTTTACTTTCCACGAAACGTAAAAAATGATTTCTATAGAAAAAGCTTTTTTCATTCTCTCTTCTCTTAAGATTTCAACCAAACACGGGATCCTTTTCTACTTTTTAGGAACTACATCTTCTCCCCTTCATTTTTAGTGAACCAAATATGTCCTAAGAGGATTTGATATTGACTTAATGATGACCCAGTGGTTTAAACGTAGTGATTGAATTGCACTTTAAATGAATTAGTCACTCCAATATGCCTTTTCAAAGAGTAGAATAACCGAAAATGTTAGGTTTATAGAAAATCTGAGCTTAAATACATAACTACAAAAAGAGCCTACGGTAATGCATACTATGGCAGTGATTTTTGAAATCGCTGCAATAGAATTTATGACAGCGGTTAAAAAGAACCACTGCTATAGATCGACCTATGGCAGTAGTTATAAAAAATCGCTGCCATAGGCCGATCTATGACAGTGGTTCTTTATAACCGCTATAATGGGTCTGATCTATAGCAGCGGTTAACGATAACTACTGTCATAGGTCAAACCTATAGTACTGGTTGGAAAAACCACTGCTATAACCGTTGCTATAGGTCGGTCCTATAGCAGCGATTTCTTGTAACCACTGCTATAAGTCGATCTATAGCAGCAGTTATTTGTAACCCCTGCCATATATTTTTTCTTATTTTTTTTCTAAATATTATATAACTTTAAAATTTGATATCCATTTTTTTTATTTATTATCTAAATAATTATCATTAGAGTGTCATCGTAAAAGGTCGCTTCAATCCGATGGCCCTAGCTTCATCGATCAGAAAAATTTGATTTCGACGATTATGAACGACGATGCGATGATCTGATAGATGGAGACCTCCGATGGATTCAAAAACCTGCAACGATGATCTCAGTTATGTTTGTAACATACTATCAAAGTTTCATTTCAATCGAATATCATTATCTTGATCAATTTAGTATAGGATAATTTCAACCGTTAAATGATAAACGAGTGATCAAAGGACCAAATGGTATCCGATTATGAGATAATTTTTTTTATAAATGATCTTGGCTACTACTTTAATCATTTTTTATGATGGTGATTATAAAATTTAACTCATGAGATTAAGAACGATCTAAAATTATACGTCGTCTGATAACCATTTTTAAACTCCATTGGTTGTTATACTCGTACTTTTACAATATCTGCTTAACGTAAATAGTTCATACAAAAATGATTTGAATTTTACTATCATCACCATATAAAATGATTAAAATTATAGTAAAGATCATTTAACTAAAAAATTATCTCGTAATCGAACGTCGTTTAATCCTTTTATCGCTTGTTTCTAATTTAACGGTCAAAATCATTCCATACTAAATTGACCATGATAACGATATCAGATTGAAGTAAAACTTTGATAATATACTACAAATATTATCGAGATCATCGTTGCAGATTTTTGGATCAATCGGAGGTCTTCATCTATCAGATCATCACATCGTCATTCATGATCATCGAAATCAAATTTTTCTGATCGATGAAGCTAGAGCCATCGGATCGAGGTGATCTTTTGTGACGACACTCTAATGATAATTATTAGATAATAAATAATAAAGATAAGTATTAAATTTTAAAATTATATAATATTTTAAAAAAATTTAAAAAAATTATTTTCAACCTATGGTAATGGTTATTGAAAATCGCTACTATAGATCTATGGCAGTGGTTAGAAAATCATAGTCGTAGATCTATTGCAATCTATGGCAAATCGCTATTATAGATTAGGTTAAAAAATTTTAAATTTTTCTTTCCTCTCGTGCACGCTCTCTCTCTCCACTCCTCCTCGTCACTAGTGAGACTCCACCTAAGTTCTTCCCCTCGATCGGTGCCGCCCCTCCTTCCCCCTCGGTCGGCCACGCCTCTCAATGCCCCCCTCCTCCCCCTTCGCCTCCCCATCCCCGGCAACCGCCGCCCCCTATCGGTGCCACGCCACCCCCTCCCGCTCGTCCCCCCCGATGTCGGCCTCCCCAACGATCTTCGCCCACCCCCGCCCATCCAACCCCCCACGCTACCATTCCATCCCGCCGCCGCCGCCCCCTGCCCTCCCATCCTGGTGCCCATTCATTGCCCCTTGTCCTCCCATCCCCAATCGCTGTCGCCGCCCCCTGCTCTCCCCTCCCAACAGCCCGCCCCTGCGCTCCACCCAAGCCGCATCCACGCCGTTGCCCTCCCCATCCGCGCCGTCGCCCTCTTGCCCCTCCCATCCCCAATCGCACCACCCCCTGCCCTCCCAATCGCCGCCCCTACCCTTCCATCCCGGCCGCCGCCCCCACCCCTGCCCTCCCATCCCCGGCACCCACCCGCCCTCCACTCCCCTGCCCTCCACATACGACACCCCTTGGGGCCCCCCTCCCATCTCTCTTTCTCTTTCTCTCTCTTCTCTCTCTATCTCAACTATCTTGCTCTTATTTCACAGGTTACCTCTAGCGCGTCGTCTTCCTCTTAGTACCGTCATCGTCGACCCTCGGGCTTTCGATGCGACCCTTCTCCACAAGCCGCAGGTATAATTTTTTATTTTAATTTTATATAGTATATTTATTAATCACTGGATATACCTAATCAAAGTTTGTAGTTCGAGTCGTAAACCTAAATATTAATCCGGATTCAATTTATAATTACTAGTACCACATCCTGATGATACTAGGTTTCGCTGAATTACAGGCGTTCGATGACCTCACCGCGACCTCTCTATGGATTAGTATCGCGACCCAATTTCTGGGGACCTATAAAACTAAGAAAGGGAGAGGGGAGAAGAGGAAGGAGGGTTCGCTTACCACCTCGTCTCACGGTAGAGAGAGTACCAAGAGAAGAGAGAGGGCAGGGCAGGGGTCCGGCCTCTGCCGACGCATCAACAGACAGGACGGGGGTCTGACATCAGCTTGCGAGAGAGATCGACAGGAGAGTGAGAAAGGGAGGGCAGGTTCGGTACATCACCACCATCTCGCAACGGCAAGCAAAACTCGAGAGATGGGGAGTACGGGAGGAGGGTTTCCGCCTCGCCGGCGAGGAAAGATCAAGAGAAGAGAGATCAGGGAGGGGTCTGACCTTCGCCGGCGATGGAGATTGCAGTTGGAAGATGGGCAACACAGATGTAGTGGAAGTATGGAACTAGCTAAGAATAAGAGATGGGCATATAGTCGAGCTGGCTCGGATTATGTAGTGAGCGTGCTCGATACGTAAAGCCGAACTGGCTCGAGCTAAGATCGAGTCAGCTGGGAAGAGGACCCGAGCCGAATGTCTCAAGCGACGGAGCCAGCACTCGACTCGAGCGATGTCGGCCGCATGGGTGCGACACAAATTTGATTATATCTTTCTAAGTTTCCAACTTTAAATCCTAAGGTTCCGCCATTATCTATTTTATTTCTTCTTCATATTTTTGGATTAACACTCATTCGCGCAAGAGTATTCGAATCTACGATATTGCCCATGCCTGTAATTATTTAAATATATCATGTTGTAGAATTTATTGATAATATTTTTGAATGTTTATATCTTGTTGCTTTTGTTTATTGCATTGCATAATGATAGACCCGTCAATTGATTAGTATACATAATCTCCGGCATCCGTATAATTATATATAATTGTACGAATGAGAGAATTATGTACAATGATCAATTGATTATCCAATTTGAACAGTTTGAAAATTATAGATAATCTATAGGTATTACAGTAATCAAATGGTATGCTAAAAATTTTAAATAAAATTTTGGACAGCATTTTTTTTTCTTCTTCCTACATAGGAGAACTAAAAAAAAATACTATCGAAATTTCATTCGATCCCTATTGTATATCATTTGATTACTATAATGAACCTATAGAATTAATACAATTTCTGAATGGGATAGGACCTATCTTTACCTATTAACTGATAATATGATGTATTTATTGCATGTCTAAAAATGATATTTAATGTGAGTTCCATACATGATATTTATTTCAATCCTTATTTATGATATATTTATTTATTTATAATACATTAATATATAATTTAAGTTTCACACATGATTTAATTGTAGTATTATCATTTTTAAAATGGATAAAGGATGGATGAAGTTTCATAGGCTTTCGCCAGAATATGGGGCTGAACTTCAAAAATTTTTTGATTTTGCTATAGAAAAATTTGGGGACCATGGACTGATCCAATGTTCTTGTAAAAAATGTATGGATGGACCGTGGCTATCTTATCAAGATATAAATGATCACCTCACTACTTATGGCTTTAAAATGAGTTATGAAATTTATTAAGACCAACATGGTGAGGGCAGACCGTAAGGAGGCGATCAACATGATGAAAAAATGGAATAAACGATTCATGATATTTTTTTATTTGTTGGCCATAATGACGGTGCATCTACATCCATGTCTGATCCTGTGGTTGGTAGAATAACAAACAGTGAGGATGTAGAGAAGGTCCATAAGTTCATGGAGGATGATAATGTTTCGTTGTATCTCAGATGTGAAAAGATGGCGAAGCTAAAGTTCTTAATCCAGTTGTGTTATGCAAAATGCTCAAATGGGTTCAGTAATAATGGAGTGAACTGCATATTAGAGCTTTTGGAGGATATTCTTCCAGATGATGCATAAATTTCGAAAAATAATTATGAGGCATCAAAGATTATTAAACAACTGAACTTTGCTTACTCCAAGATACATGCATATCCCAATGATTGCATGGTCTATTGGGAGGGGGATGTCAACCTCTCGAAACTATGCCAGAACTTCATTTGGACATGCCAGTCTACTCGAGAGCTCTTGAAAAAATTTTGAGACGTCTCAAAAACTGCTCCAAGACTATTTTGAGAGATTTTTGCTACCAATCAATAGATTTAATTTTTATTTGAATTCTTCTTTATATCTTTCTTATTTTGGTCAAAGAGTTCTCTTTCTTCTGATCTTTGGAAGCTTAAAAAAATTTTCTTCTTTAAGAATTTTGACTTGATAAATTTTTATAGATCTTTTCTAAAAATAATTTTTTAATTTAAATATTTGAAAAGATCTACATCTACTCATGAAATACATGGTTAAATACTCAAACTCGTATTGATTAACGTTGCAGGTCATGATGGCACTGAAATATCATCTAGCTTTCATCCCTGTCCCTCAATGAACTACGCAGAGCTCCACATCTGAGCCATGCCGGTAGACCATGCCGTGCCATGCCATGGGTCGTGCCATGTCGGTAGATCGTGCCATGCCATACCATATCTTGGGTCGTACCGTATCGGTAGGCTGTGCCATGCCATATCGATAGATCGTGCCTTAGGTCGTGCCGTGTCGGTAGGTCGTACCATGCCATAACGTATCGATCATTAAGAGAACATCCAATTGCTAAGAGAACTTTCATCTTGTTGCTTTTGTTTATTGCATTGTATAGCGATAGATCCGTCAATTGATTAGTGTACATAATCTTCGGCATCCATATATTTATATGTAATTGTACGGATGGTATCTAAGCATATCTTTGATTATTGTTCAACATGTTATATTGGTTAATGTTCATTAACGTTGCAGATCACGATGGCACCGAAACGTCATCTAGCTTTCACTTCTATCCCTCGATAGATTATGCGGAGTTCAGCATCTGAGGAGCAATCAGAGCATACTCCATCCACCTCCGCATCGACTACTCAAGAATCTCCACCATTGGCATCTACTCCACCGACGGTATCTACTCCACCGACATATGAGCCTCCACCATCATCCACATCTATGACACATGCTACTCCACCAACATCTGAATGTATATTTTTATTATATTATTTATTTATTTTTTATATAGTATTTGTACACTTATATATTTGCATAGCATATTTTCATTGCAGATGTATCATCCAGCCAGATATTTCGCGGTCCCATACGTATGGCACATGTGTGGAATCGCCAGCATCAAGTCATGGTGCAGTATGATGCAGAGGGGAGGCCAGTAGGAGAGACCATGCGGAAGATACATTTTCTTTTTCGAGTGTTTGTGAGGCGGTCAGACATTATTCCTGTAGAGCCCAGAGACTGACGATTGATGGATGCTGCTATCAGGGACTGGATGTAGGAGGAGATATGGGTAAGTACATCTTAATTATATTTATGCATTTTACATGTTTATACTATGTTTAGTTAGAATAATTTTGTAACTGATTTTTGATAACTTTATGCAGAGGAGGTACGACTTTTTTGATCATCAGAGGACTCGAGATGTCTGGCTGAAGAAGATCAAAAAATTATACCGATGCGACAAGGTCAAGCTCCATAGAGGATGGCTCGAGCATCGATAAAACACTTCGGAGGAGCTTGTTCTTTGGATATAGGACTGTCCTCCGAGTCAGTGAAAGAGGAGCCAGGAGTTCAAGGTAAAATCACTAACTTTTAAATTTTTCAATATACTTAAAGTTATATTTAAATATTTTTTAAATATTTATTATTTATTTAAATATTTGTTAAGCTACCTTCCATTAGAACCAAAAGAATCGGATAGTCCAGGAGTATACGCACACTCTCGACCGTGAGTCTATGGCCAGTCGTATGCATAAAGAGGTAATAAATTCTAAATCTTACTGGATAATTAAATTGATATTTTTTTTCATATTTTTGATAAACTGATCCATTATTATAGCTGATGAGAGATGGAGTGATGCCCAGCCATAGCGAGATCTTTCGATCTAGCCATACGAACAAGAAGGACAGCCCGATGAACATCGCGATCAGAAGGATTTTTGTAAGTATTAAATATATTAATACATATGATTAGTATCATAGCATTTCTTATAAAATTTTATTTAAATTTTTAATTATAGGATCAGTTAGATGCACTCGCTCACAAGGGCCTGGATACATTTGGCCCCCATGACCATCTATCACAGGTCTTGGAGCCTGAGCACTTTAGGAGGATCTGATGAAGGCTCGGATATACGTCGACCAGCTATTGGTCTGAGGCGAGCATCTCTTCACAGGCTTCCAGTGTCGTCAGTCAGGAGAAGCTTGAGGAGATATTGGCATGAGCAGATCATGCTGCGATGCGGATAGATCGGACTGAGGAGCATGCATATCATCTAGAGGGCATCGTGAGAGACATGGTGTCGATGCTCAGTCCGCATTTTGGAGATATCTTCATGAACTTTGAGGATATATTGATCCGCATTTCAGCTCCAGCTCCGACTCTAGCTCGTGCTCCTTCTCCTGATGACGACGACGATATAGATTTAGGAGACTTTTGATGTATTTTTTAAAAAATATTATAATAAATTTTATTCAATAATAAAATTTTAGCATTTTAAAAATATTTTTATATTTATAATATTTTTTTGTGTTATCTATCTCTACATTTATCAGATAAAATATATAAAAAAATTAAAAATTTTATATTTTTTTAATTTTTAAAAGCTATGGCAGCAGTTTTACAATCGCTGCCATAGATGTGCCAACCGCTACCATAGACAATGTGTCAACCGATGTATTAGACCTATGGTAGTGGTTCCATAACCACCGTCATAGATCAAGCTATGGCAGCAGTTTAGAAACCACTGCAATAGATACTCTATGGCAGCGATTTTCAGAACCCCTGCAACAACCTCTACCATAGATCTATGGTGACGGTTGTAGTGGTAGTGATTAGCTAATCACTATCATAGCCTATAGCAGTAATTTTTTGGACTACGGCAGCGGTTACAAACCGCTGCCATAGCCTTATTCTGTAGTAAGAATATTTCTTTAGTTATTCTACAAAATATTATGCCTCCATTGGTAACTTAGCCTACATCATTCATCAGCCATTTAGGTCATTTCCCTTTTTTTTGGTAATAAAAGATATACATCTAAGCTAAAGTATGGATAAAGAAATAAAAGCAATGTATTAATTAAACATAAGAAGACATCTACTAAGGTTTTAAATAATGTATTATATTGCTATGGAGGAACTCATCGAAGCTATCATCCACTATTATAATGGTTAATGTCACGTCCCAAACCCCGCACCCAAGATCGGGCACATGACATGACTGCATGAATCCTAGAATGATACCCTAGAAATTATATAAGGCCTAAAATAAAATAAAATTAAATATTTTCAAAATGAATAAATAAATATCAAATATGATAACTAAGTCGGTCCACCGAAATAAATAGTCAACTTATTCAAATACAATAATTCAAATATTCAATGATATAAAAAAATTTAACTAAGTCACTAATTATTACAAAACTTGATCTCTCATCCACCCATCCGAATTAAGCGTCTTGTATCTCTGAAAAGAAAAATAATAGGGCTACGAGCTTTTATAGCTCAGTAAGAATTACCGTACATCTATACCAAAATAATAGATACACTGAGAACAACAATAAGCATATCAAGATGAAATCATGAAAAATCATAACACATATCTGAAGTAACTTAAATACTGGCATAAATATGTATCGAACATATAAACAGAAAATAGATCATTACATGCCATTAGATAAAGTCTCTTATGTGTCATATTAATCTCTCTCTGGTCTTAACATTTATTTTCTCTTTCCATAATTCTAGTTTGTTAATCCTTAACTTTTCAACTTTGGACTAATTAAGATCATGGTATGATCTTTTATTTGAATCGATTTTTTGTGATCTTTCTCGGATCATATTTCTCATGATCTTTCTCGGATCATATTTCTCATGATCTTTCTTGGATCATATTTTTCATAATCTTTCTTGGATCATATTTCTCATGATCTTTCTCAGATCAAATGTTCATGATCTTTCTTGGATCATATTTCGATGCTTAAGCCCATGGAGGCTATTCCACATAACGAGGCTAGTTCAAATCATATCATTCCTATTTGATTATTATATATTGATTTTATCATATTAATTTTAGTTTATAACATGATCAGAATAAGTATGTCATGCTTATATAATCATACCATCAATTATTATTATACATATATACAGGCAATATATAATATACTCAAGCTGAAAAATCATACAAAAAATAATAATATCTCAAACATGATAAATCTATCATTTTAAATAAAATAGTATAAAATTAATAATATAAATCTAATAATTAAAATAATATATTTAATGATGATGATGTATAAGAATTCTTATCTCAAATTGTGATAAGCAAGACTCATAGGATTATGATCTGGATGTTAAGACTCTACTCGATGTCCTCTTGTCCAATGATTTATCCTCCTATTTATTCAAATTAATATCTTAAAATAAATTAATTAAATTAATTTAAATTTTTAAAATTTTATTGGGGTTTATTGGGATCCACACCCGACCCCCAAAATTTATCCTCTTTCTTTTTTCTTCTTCTTTTTTTATAATCCATCTCCAAATAAAAAATAATTAATTAATTAATTAATTAATTAATTTAGCTAAATAATTAGAAAGGAGAGAGAAACCCTTTCCTCTCTTCTTCCCTCCTCTTCTTCTCTCTTCTTTTTTAAATATTTCTCATAATTATATATAATTAAACTAACTAATTAATAATTAATTTGATTATTAATCATGAGAGAGAGAACTCTTTCTCTCTTCTCTTTCTCATTCCTTAAACAGGGGATATAAATCCCTTATTCATTCGATCGCTCACCCATAGCTGCAGGTGATCGGGTCGGCCACCCACAGTGGCCTTTGGCGACGATGAGCCATGGCCCCGGTGACAACCCAAATGGACGGTGATGCCATGGCCAGCGGCGCATGGAGAAAAATAAAAAAAGCAGGGCCTTCCCTATTCTTGAGCCAAAATCCCTAGGTCTCGGCTTCCATCAAGCACCGACGAATAAAGGAAGAGGAAAAGGAAGGAGTTTACCTTGCTCTAGCGACTCCGACGACCCCTTTTCCTCGATGACAGCATGTGGAAGAACCTCTCAAAATTCGAATGACCTCTCGACAATCTACGTGAAAACCAAGGGGAAGAGAAAGGGACTTCTTATAGGAAGGTCTCCTAAGTAAAATCAGACTCCTCCAGCCTCGATTTCATCGAAAAAGAGAGGAAGAAAGACTCCAATTAGGATTCTTCTTCCTCCTCTCACTTGCATGTGGGGCGGCGATTTAGGCTCTTTTTTTTATCTGGGCCGGTCTAAAGCCCAAGAAATCAGGCTGAGTTATTACATTCTTTCCTTCTTAAAATAATTTTATCCTCAAAATTAGCATACCTAAATATTCGAAAAGCTGTAAATACTTATCTCTTATTTTTGCTTCAAATTTTCATATAGCCTCTTTTCACTGTGGTTGCTCATTGTATCTTCACATAGGGTATAGTTAGATACTACAGTATCTAATCCTTCCTATCAATAATATATATCGATTATTCCTTATAAGTCAAATTCTCCTGATGATGCAAAGGCTCATAATCTATATAACTCGGATTTGAACATACTTTCTTAACATCGACTCATAAAACAAATCATGCACATCTAACAAAGGTGATCGTAATGCTAATCAATATGTAACCACTCCGACTCTATCCAAAATCTAAAAAGGGCCCACATATCTAGGATTTAATTTGCCATGGACTCCAAGTTTCATCATACCTCCAATGGAAAAAATATGATCACCTACTTGGTACTCCAACTCTTTTCCATCCTAATAAATACTAGATCTATATTTCCTACTATACAATATTTCAAAAAGGAGTCATTTAGATGTTTGCTTGGTAACTACTGTTCATAAGCAAATTCAACCAATGATAAGTGATTATCCTATATACCACTCAAGTCTATGACACAAACCCTTAGCATATCTTCTAGGATTTAGATGGTCTATTTTGATTGTTCATTAGTTTGGGGATGAACTACTTACAAAACTAAATTCTGACTAGCTTAGGATTTGATCCTTTTTCAAGATCAAACCAAAGTTTTTTATTTCTAGGACTAGTAAGTCTGCTTTTATCTCTCCATCCTCAATACCTAGAATACAATCTTTGCAAACTGGTCTAACCAAGATGACATCTCTACATAGTGTAGAGATTAAAAAAAATATTTTCTAAGGGTATAGAAGTTAACTTACCGTTCCTCAAAACTGACTGGTATAAAGGAGTGAGTAGACTCAAGGTCAAACAAAGCTTGTATATTTTTAGATAATATTTTAATCATATCTATCATATAATTGCATGCTGCACATTCATCATCCTTGGCTATATGACTATATATAATTTATAATATTTCACAGCATGTATATCGATAAGGAAAACAAGGGGTTGATTCAATACCTATCACCATCGAGTTGGAGGTATTGGCATCCTATTGCGTGAATGCATAAACTCGTCCTTGAGTTCTAGGCTTTTATTGTCCTCTATCTTGCTGCTGTCTATCTTCAGGTGCTCGATTTACAGGAATATTTTGAAAGTATTGAGATGCTTGTTGTCTTTATAATTTTATTCTATTACGATAAACAATTGCTTTATGACCTTGTCATCCATATATGTAGTACTTTCCTCCAGGCCATGTGCAATCCCACCTAAGATGGGGCCCTCCACATGTATAACATTGAATGATCTCTTGAGATTATATTTTACCTTCATTAACAGTCTGGTCTGGTTCTAGGGTCTTCGGCTTGAAAGTTTTGCTCTCTTGGTTTGGAGACTAATTCGATCGGTTCATTTTCTTCAAACTTCTCTCTTATGGCTTGAGCATCGTTAAGTCTCTTTTCTATTATTAGACATTTGTTCATAACTTCTTTGTAGGTGGACAGTTCAAACACGGTCACCAACTGTTGGATTCAACTTCTAAGTCAATTTTTAAATTTTCTAGCTCAAACACTCTCCTCAGCTATCATGCTAGAGCATATCTAGATAATTCTTTAAATTTGGCTGCATACTGAGCAACCATCATGTCATCCTGTTCTAGTCGATTGAACTCTTATAACTTTTGAAGTCGGATACTCTGAGAAAAATACCTCTCATAGAACATTCTTTTGAATTCTTCCCATGTGAAAGGTGTGTCATCTAGTTCCAATTTTCTGATCCCCATCTTCCCCCAGTCGACTACCTCATCTTGTAACATGAAGGTGGCAAAAGTGACCTTCTCCTCAATAGGGCAACTTAAAGCATTGAACACTTTCTCTGTTGCTTTCAACTAGCCTTCAGCTTCCATAGGGTCCGAAGTTTTTGTAAATGCTAGTGGTGCATACTTCTTGAAGTCTATTAAATTGATTCTATGCTTTAATTGATTTCCAGCCCCTATTGCTGTTGAGACTGATGCTCTTGCATTAATTGCTACATGATCTGCTGTTGCTGTTCTTGCTGGGCCTCCAATATCTTCCTCATATCCTTCCTAGCAGTGGCTTATTGTTGAACTAATATTTGCATTAACTAAAAAGTAGTAATATGTTTCTCTAGTTGACCCAGGATCTCTATCCTTGGAGTATTTTCAGTGGGCTGGTTAGGATGCCCTTGCTTATGTGTGCTACTAATTGACAATGGTAGGGTGTCTTCCTGCTATCTAGGAGACTTTCATGTACTAAAATCATCAGCAAATCGGGTAGGCCTTCTAACACGCCCACGTTCAGTTCCTTGTGTCATATCAACCTGTTTAGGTTAAGGTTAGTATTCATCAAACTATTTTAGTTAGATAATAACAAGGCCTCACATTCATAATAATTTAATTTATCTCAATCTAGCAATCTACCCTCGCACACGTTCTCCTCGAACTTAAACCTTAATGATCAAAACACTGAATTTTGATATCACTTATATCAAAGTTTCTAGTGATCTTAACTTTATACTTAAATACTATTTAAGTTTTAGTCCCTAATGATCTTAAATCTAAGCTCTGATACCACTCTGTCATGCCCCAAACCCCGTACTCAGGATCGAGTACATGATACGGCCACATGAACCCTAGAACGATGTCCTAGAGATCATGTAAGGCCTAAAATAAAATAAATTTAAATATCTATAAAATGATTAAATAAATATCAAATATGACAACTGAGTCGGTTTGCTAAAATAAATAGTCAACTTATTCAAATATAATAATTCAAACATTCAGTGGTATCAGAAAATTTAACTAAGTCACTAATTATTCAAAAACTCGATCTCTCATCCATCCATCTGAATTAACCTTTTTATATTTTTAAAAAAAAAATAATATAAAGATATGAGTTTTTATAGCTCAGTAAGAATCACCATACATATACACCAAATAATAGATACACCGAGAACATCAATAAGCATATCAAGATGAAATCATGAAAATTCATAACACATATCTGAAGTAACTTAAATACTGGCATAAACATGCATCGAACATATAAACAAGAAATAGATCATTATATGCCATAAGGTAAAGTCTCTTATCTGTCATAATTTTTCTCTGATCTTAATATTTGTTTCCTCTTTCTATAATTCTAGTTCGTTAATCTTTAACTTTTCGACTTTGGACTAATCAAGATCATGCGATGATCTTTTATTCGGATCGATTTTCTATGATCTTCTTTAGATCGAATTTTCATAATTTTTTTTGGATTATATTTCTCATGATCTTTCTCGGATCATATTTTTTGTGATCTTTCTTGGATCAAATATTCATGATCTTTCTCGAATCATATTTTCATGCATAAGTCCATAAAGACTATTCCACATGACGATGCTAGTCCAAATCATATCATTCCCATTTGATTATTACATGTTGATTTCGTTATATTAATTTTAATTTATAATATGATCAGAATAAATATGTCATACCCATATAATCATATTATCACTCGTTATTACACATATAAATAGGCAATACATAATATACTCAAGCTGAAAAACTGTACAAGAAACAATAATATTTCAAACATGACAATTTCATCATTTTGAATAAAATAGTATAAAATTAATAATATAAATTTAATAATTAAAATAATATATTTAATGATGATTATGTACATAGATTCTTTCCTCAAATTGTGATAAACAGAACTCATAGGATTATGATCCAGACGTTAAGACCATACTCGATGTCCTCTTATCCGATAATTTATCCTTCTATTTATTTAAATTAATATCTTAAAATAAATTAATTAAATTAATATAAATTTTTTAAATTTTATTGGAGTTCGCTAGGGTCCACACTCGACCTCCAAAATTCTCCCTCTTTCGTTTTCATTTTCTTTTTCTTTTTTTATAATCCACCTCCAAAAAAAAAATAATTAATTAATTAATTAATTAATTTAACTAAATAATAAGAAAGGAGAGAGAAACCCTTTCCTCTCTTAATTCCTCCCTCTTCTTCTCTCTTTTTTAAAAATATTTCTCATAATTATATATAATTAAAATAATTAATTAATAATTAATTTGATTATTAATCAAAATAGAGAGATATTTTTCTCTCTTCTCTTCTCTATTCCTTAAACAGGGATACAAAACCCCCTATTCGCTCGATTGCTCGCCCGTAGCTATAGGTGACGGGCCGACCACCCACTGTAGCCCTTGGTGGCAGCGAGCCATGGCCCCGGTGACAACCCAAATGGACGGCGATGCTATGATCGGCAGCGCACGAGGAAAAACAAAAGAAATAGGGCCTTCCCTGTTCTTGAGCCAAAATTCCTAGGTCTTGATTTCCATCAAGCATCGGCAACAGAAAGGAAGAGGAAAAGAAAGGAGTTTACGTTACTCCGGTGACTCTGGTGATCTTTTTTCCTCGACGGCAGTCCATGGAAGAACCTCACAAAATTCAGACGATCTCTCAATAATCTCCATGAAAATCAAGGGAAAGAAAAAGGAGCTTCTTATAAGGAGGTCTCCTAAGCAAAATCGGACTCCTCCAACCCAGATTTTGTCAGAAAAGAGAGGAAGGAAGACTCTGGTTAGGAGTCTTCTTTCTCCTCTCGCTTGTGTGCGAGACAACGATCTGGGCCTTGTTTTTTTTAATTCGGGCTGGTCCAAAGCCCAAAGAACCGGGCTAGATTGTTATAATTAAAACGATCATTATTTATCTAAAAGGAATAATTTATATTTTTTAATATTTAAATAATTATTATTATAAGGACTATAACAATAATATTATAATCAATAATAACATATAATAATGGAAAAGATATGTCATGGAGTACTTTTATTAAATAAAAAATATTATTTTTGGTTCATACAACCATTTTTTAAGAGAAATTCTATGTGAAAATTTTAAGTTTGGAACTTTTTCCAAGGAAAATGTAAGTGGAAATATTGATTATTATTTATGCTATAGTGAACCGAATGGGGAGTAGCCCGAGTCCATTTTTAATGTTACGAAACACCATTATTTAATACCTTGCATTTATCAAACGAGGAATTATCCCAGCACTTCTTCTTATGCAAGTTAAACACAAAATGCGTTGTAAAATAAAATAAAAAAATCCGAGTACTTGTTGGTCACTTGTTTATTATCCTCTGTGTAAAGGACCAGATTAATTATCTCCACCTCTAAGAGCCACCTTCCCCTCCGTTGCTTCATTTGAGTCTGGTCATGAAGTGATTTAATTTGGAGGCTAACCCCTATATAAACTTGATTTTCGTTTTTACTTCTGCTTCATTTGATGTTGGTCATGGAGTGGTTTGAAAGGCTCCTTCGTTTACCTCACACTACCTACGCATCACATGTATTCAATCATCCCTTCGTCAACGTCACATGTATTGAATTTTGGAACCCGATGCCATAGAGCATCATGCATCTCATGTAGAATGTAACTAATGATGTCCATAACATGCATTAATCTCCACTGGGTTCTATGCTTTAGCAGTAGTATAGCAGGTGCGTCCGGTTCATCATCATGTGGATTCTCGGTCATAAAACTAATCCATCATGTCTGAGTATTTAAAGCATGTCTCCTTTAAAAGAAAACCACATTAAGAAATGCATTTTAGTACTCGTACACTAAGTCATGGGATAGGATAGGACCCCACTCTGAGTAGGATTAAATTAATAAAGTCTTAAAGTTCCTAAGAGAGAATTAGAAACTCCTATCGAGGCTGAGATTTTCTCTCTTCCCAAAATTCCTTGCGGTCAACGAAGGGGGCCAACCATCAGCATTCGAAAGCTGGCATTGCTTTCCTTCACCCGACCTGGTCCTTGATTCCCGCCACCATCTGCCAGGCGATGTGGCGCCAAGCCCCCTAAAGCTTTAATTGGTCGGTGAGGCATTACAAAATTCCGGCGTAGCGGAATGAAATTGAATGAACTCTCGAACACTCTTCGACGATTCCCCATGCAGGTGCTGGTAGCCATGTGAGACGGCTCACGTGTCAATGCTCCACCTTTAAGATCTCTCATATTTTATTATTCTAAGCAAGCTCACAATGTGCCATATATTTCTCATCAATTATATAAATAACGCCTGCTCATGAGACTGCTGCAAGAATGGATATGTGAATGACTTCAGGACGACAGCTAGGCCCCCCCCCCCCCCCCCCTCTCTCTCTCTCCCCCCACTGGGGTTTAAGGCCTCAAGATAAACCCTCTGACATCCATCAATCAAGGTCACTCCAAAGAGTTGTAGCTGGTGAAGAGTGCATCTTCTCTCTCTTATATGCTGGGAATACGTGAAGATCAAAAAGATATCTAACACGTGGAGGTCTTATGACTGGGTTGTAAGCAACCAAAAAGACCACGCAAGGGGTTGAAACCTGATCCTTGCATTCCTCCGGCACGCCTTGTGCATCACTGTTGAAACTTATTATTATAGGATGCGTTAAAGACTACTCGTGGTTTACCCTTTTCTTTCGATATCTGAAAAATATCTGAAAGGAATGAAGGCTGGAGGGAGAGGGGGCCGGGGGGTAAGTACAAGGTCCAATCAAACGGCTTAAAGTTGCAGTGGCTAAGCTACCGCTCCATGTGAGCGAACAGGATTCCTCCATCTCCTCGGTTCTACAGTAGTGACACGTCTGTGTTGCCTGAGTTAGAGCTACAGTAGTAGTGAGAGAAAGAGAATGTACTGGTGCATGTAGTGAGAGAAAGAAAGGGAGAGAACTAGTATATGCGTGCGAAGAGATGACTAAAGAGAGAGAGAGAAAGCTATATGTCCATCTCTGGGGGCCGGCGACATGACCACCGACGCTCTCTCCTCCACACGCATGGAATGGGAACCCAAAACGGGGCAGGAAGCTCTCCATGTCTCATGGAAGTTAATCAAAAATAAATCAGTGGAGAGGAGGGAGAAGGAGGGCTTTTTACGTTCACGTTTACGTATGACGTTCGTATTCGTTCAGGAAGCGTGTTCTAGTTAGCAAGGGGTACGAGTGGGGGACCCACATGTTGTGTTTTTACTACTAAAAATGTTGGTGTTCCATTCAAATGGTGGGTCTAGATTCCTAGCAGACACCGGGCGGCAGCGGAACGTCATGGTCCCTTGGGACTATTAATTACGCGGGAGTTTGACGGAACGGATAATGAATAGTTGATAAAATTATATTTTAACCCTTCGAACTTTCAGACTTCGATGAATCACCCTTAGCATACGTTTGATCAGGATACGTCGAGATTTTAGAATAATTTGATAATTTTTAAAAATTATTTATAAAAAAATAATTATAAAAAATAATAATTTTTGATATATTTAGTTAATAAAAAATTATTTTAAAAAAATAATAGTAGAAAAAGATTATTACGTTTCATTAGAAATAATAAAATTTATAAATATATTTTTTAATATAAAATATTTTTTTAATATTATGATAGTATTCTTATTTCTAATTAATTTTTATATAATGATTATAATCATATAGCTCTTTACATAACATCATTTTTATTTTAATTTTTTTATAAAATATTTTTATTAAATAAATTTTAAAAAATATTAAAATAAATTTAATAATTATATATATATATATATAGTTTTATTAGGGATATTTTTGTAAAGCTATTCAAAAATTTATCAAATACTAATCTCTCTAGGATCGTTCTTTTACAGATAAAATATTTATCTAAAAATCTATATTTTTTAGATAAATATTTTTAGATAATATTTAGACAGAAAAATAATTTATCTATGCTCTTTTATGCATGAACAAGTTGCTTCGAAATTTATTATCTATATTTTTTTATATTATAAATTATTAAATTTATTAATATTTTTCATAATATTTTTTATGCTTTTTAGATTTGAAGAAAATGGATGAGTTATTGTGCATTAAATGATAGAAATATTGAAAATGAGGATGTGATATTTTAGGTATAAAATTAAATGCCTACTTTACTGACTTATGAGAAAATAATTTAGCCATCTTCTAGGTAGGTATAACTTTTTTCATGAATGTTATTCATGAAAAAGTATTTTTTTTATCTTAAAAAATATGAGAATATGAGTAAGTTGTCAATGAAAAAGTAGACTAACTTTTTTATGATATGCACCCATAAAAGAATGAGCTCTCTATGGTATTTATTTTACCTACTTTTTTCAAAAAATAAATATGAAGTCCATCAATTTTTTTACTATCTTCTTCTTTTACTTTTCATACTAAATATAATAATTTAACATAAAATTTATTTTTTCATGTTGAATTATCTCCACTCTCAACTTCAAAAATTTTCAAACACCATCATCAAATGACGATATCTAGTAGCGCCACCTCCTTGATAGCCGGTTCTTGTAGCAAAACTAGAGGCAGTTTGGATGGATATCTTCTTCGCGCGATTGAGATTGAGATTGGGAGCGAAGAGATTTATGATTGAGAAAGGGACACAACCGTGCAGCTACTTTTCTATAAAATTTGGCGGTTGATATAGGACTATTCCTCGATTGATGTTAGACATTGGTATCATGAAACCAACAATGCCGTTGATTGGATAGTCTCATTTGTGGTAGAGAAAGAATCATTTGGATTGTTCCACAATATATTTTTTTAATTTTTTTGATCGTATTCATATTAGATATGTATGAATATTTTATTTTAATAAAAAAATTTTAAAAAAAAGAAAAAAAAACCAGGATGGGCAAAACTCTTTTGTGGGTAGGTTGGGTGCTTGGATTCCGTCTGGAATCTAAAGCAAGATCCCTTCTCCGGCAAACCTCTGATGACCCTTGCGCTCTCTCACTCTAGATTTCAGGCTTGCCGCACACTTCAGTGATGATCCATGCCATCATCGAGATGGGTAAACTGGCATAAATATGTCATTCTTCCTCTGTAAACCAATTTTTGTAATTACATTACATGTTATTTGTGGTTTATTAAGCTGCGTTTGTGCTAGATTTAACAATGTTAATGTTAGATTTAGGATGTCTTAGTTTCAGATTTAAGATCTCCTAGCACCGATTTAGCATTCGTAATTTATTCCTGGATTTGATTTAGCTTAGTGTGGCTGTAACAATCCAAAGCATTTGGTTAGTCATTATTTTTTTTTAATTTTTAAAAAATAAAAATTAAAAAATAATATTTGGAAACATCATGAAAATAAAAAGTAAAAATTTAAATAATTTAAATAATTATTTTATATACAAAGCAAAAAAATTTTACTTTCCAAAACTTTTTTTTTTACCTTTTTTTAACTTTCTAAAACTTACTTTTCCATGTCTAAAATACCAAATCAAAAAATAAAGAGTCCAAATCCTTGTTCCTTGTCGAGTTCTTCACCTTTCCATCATCTTCTCTTTTTCTTTTCTCATATTTTCACCCTCTATCTCCCTAGCCGACGAACTCGAACAACTTTACGCTCTCTTCTCGATGAATGAAGAAATTTTTTTTAGTTTATTCATTATCATCAAATTTAAAAAAAAAAGAAAATATTTTTTAATTCTATATTTTTTTTAAAGATTAAATGATAAATATGTAGTCACCTAACATATTTTTTACTTTTTTATTTTTACTTAATAGCAAAAATTTAAAAAAATAGAAAATATTTTTTAAAAATTAAAAATTAAAAAAATGTAATCAAACACATGGAGATTGCTCAATTTAGCAAAGCTTTGACATCAAGTGCTTGAAAAATGACTTCAAATACTTACTATAGGCTAGGAGTACTCAATTCAGCAAGGTCCCGGATCCCAAGCAGTTTAGTTTAGAATATGGATCGGCAATGGATACGACGTCGAAACCCAATCTCCAATTGGCTTGGATTAGGCCTTGACATAGGTCAACAAGTTTTATTTTTAAAATTAACTGGAACTAGAATTCCTAAACTAATTACAAGTTCAAAAACAACTAGAAGTCTGAAAGAAAACTAGCAATTTGATATCAAATAATATTTTTTTAGATCAGAGGAAGAAATTTTAATGCCATAAGGAATTAAACAAAAATTGAATACTGTCTACTAAGAAGATGATCTGATACCAAATCTGGTGCAGGCAAGCAAGGCAAACCTACAAAAGAATACGGGATCCACGGAAGCAAACCCGAAGATGGATTAACCAATGATCTCATGTCAACTTCTTGAAAGTTTTCAATCATTCATTTCCGACCTTTTTGGAGAACGCTCGCTTGAAGCTTTTAGCCTTGCGTTGGTTGCCTCTCACGGAATCGTGATCTCACACCACGGCAAGTATATGATCACTTGAAGTCAAAAATTGGGAAAAAAAACTTCAAAAAATTTATTGATAATTAATTACTCTGCATCAAAATAATATAAATGAAGCCTATTTATAGATGAGATCTCCTAAGATCGATAGGTTTCCTAATTCTTGCTGTATATAAATTTTCTAAAAAAATAAAGAGACAAATATTAAATAAATAGGTGATAATAGATTTCTAATCGTTATCAGACTTCTGACTCATCTAACATGAGTTTCTAGAAGTAAAAAATTGAATAAAAATGTTAAAAAATCATTCTTTATTTTAATGGCAACAAAATGGTATTTTCATGATTTTATGAAAATCACCAATATGACACATCTTTGATAAATCGGTCGTAAATTCCCCAATTAATCTCCATTATAGGTAATTCAAGTTTCATTGAAAAACTAACTCAATATGAGATATCATGGAAGTTGAATCTACATAAAAAAAATTTAATTATTTTAATATTGGTGAAACATTTTTTGGATTGATGTATGTTGAATTGTCTTTTTCGCGATAAAAATGAACTTCAAAATATGAATTTTTAAGCTCAGGCAATCTCGTATCATATATGTTATGCTAATGAGTCTTATTTCTAAGCATCTAGCTAGATCCTTGATTTAGATAGCTGGTAGACACAAGGGTCCCTAACTGCATCTTTTTCCACATATTATATCAAAATTTGTATTTTGTGGGAAGAATTAGACATTTAATTGTATCAAATTACATCCCTCGGTCATTATAAGCACTAGGTCATTAGTCAAAAGAAGAAGAAGATGAAACTCTTACAAAAACAACCCACATAAGCCTTACGTCAACGTCCTAAATGGCCTCCGACCAACCAGAAGTTAAGCTGATGCTGTATCCTTACCATGATCCATTCTTTCCAAGATAAAAGCTTATCCAAAAATCTATATTTTTTAAATAAATATTTTTTTAAATAATATTTAGATAAAAAATAATTTATTCATGCACTTTTATGTACTGAAAAATGACTCAAAAATCTGTTACCTATATTCTTTTGCATTACTAATTTTTTGGATAAATTGTTAAGATCTATCTATATTTTTCACATTACCTTTTTATTATATAAATAATAATATAGAATAATATATTATACTATAATACATTATATTTTAAATATTATAATATATAATATTATATAATATATATTCATAAATATAGATAATATATATTATATATATGATATAATATAATAAATTATATGATACATAATAAAATAAAGTATATTTTGTAGTATAGTATATAATATTAATATATATATTAAAATAATATATCATTACATTCTATTATATTTTATTATTATTATTATAATATATTATTATTTGATAATAGTATTATATTATATTATATATAAGATAGTATCATATATATTTTTATATTATTAATTTTATGGGGTTAGAGGTATATTAAAAACAACATAAAAATATTATTTTTTTGGTTGATGGAAAAATGACTAACCCATCTTCTAGTTGAATAAGATTTTTTTTTGATTTTATAGATAAATACTATCCATGAAAAAATGATTTATCCATATAGAAAAGCATAAGAATATAAATGAGTTAGTCAATGAAAAAATTAATCAACTTTTTCATGATATTAACCAATAGGTCCTAAGTATAACTTGGGTATTCCAATCCCAGCTCAATGCCATAACCCCCTGCAAGCGTCCATGATGCCACGAAATACCAGGTAATTAATTTCCCTTCGGCCTTCAGTGGTATGAGCTGACTCTCGAGCCCTCTATTTTTTATAGATGAGCTGGTTCATGTATGAAAAAGGCCCGTGCCATGAAAAGAAGTGTTAGCTTTTGGCTTGCCTATTGCAAGAAACTATCGATTAAAAAAAAACTAGGGTTTCAGTAGATAGAAAGAAGATTAATATACCTCACATATGGAGCACTCTCAAAAGTGCGGCTAGCGTTTGCAGTGTCCAAGATGTCCATAAAGGCAATCTTTTGTCATGGTGGTGGAAACAAATGTTGTTGAAAGGAATATCAAAGGAGAAATCAAAGCTCTAGCTCGCTTCTATATTATCTCTCTTCTTCTCTTTCTCTCTCCTCCTCACCCTTATTCTAGATCGATGTGTCTTTTGTTCAACATAAGCCCACTTAAATGGATCCAAGCAATTGACACCAAATACCTTATCATCCTAAGTTTTCTTAGTGTAATTTTGGAAGAAAATCCTATTAATATAATATAGGCACATGACGATCACATGCTGAGTTATGCTTGCTTTGGGTAGACAGATATGGATGGAAGGATGGCGTTAGCTCAAATAGGGACGAACAAAAGGCTAATTGAAACATTTACATTGAAGGGGTGACTTTGCCAATGGTTGAATGTTGAGAGGGGACGTACTACAGGGCAGGAGTTTATTTTTTTTGAGACTTTCCTTCATCCTCCAAGAACCCTCTTTTTTTTTTCAATAGCATTCGCAAGCGTCCTTGAGAACAATGGTACGTGCTAACACCGCTCGCTTCCCTTCTTCGATGCAATTTGGTGGGATAATTAAGATCCTTAGTAATTCTTTACATTATGTGCGTTTTGATTTAAAATTTTGAATAATAAAAATATCTATTTCATGATCTTAATTTTTTTTTAAAATAAAAATATTTTTTTTTTAGAAAATCATAATATGCTTTCAAAAATTCATAATAAAATTATAAAATATTATAATTTTTTTAAAATAAAAAAAATATATTTTTATCATTCAAAATCTTAAATCAAAAAAAAAAAAAAAACTACAAATATTTTAATGTGCGTTGAAATGCACTACTGCTGTAGAGAAAGAATGCCCTGTGGAATATTTATGAGCCAATGGTGAATGAAAGACCGGGGAATACCGAGTTACTCCGATTCAAACCTCAGAGTGAAAAGCATGCTGTACGACTGGTATTGCCAGACGTTGAAAGGGTGGTCTGCAACATCCTGCCTGGCACCTAACACCGGCGATTTCTGAATTATGGATGGATCAAATTTTTGATATATCATAAATAATATGATTTATGGATGGATCAAATTTTTAATATATCTTAAATCATATGATTTATTGATAACTTCTTCACTATTATAGTAAATTGAAGATTAACTTCTCTTCAAGTTATTGATTTAAATATTTAATATTTAAAATATTTTATAATAACTAAAATAATATATTACAAAATCTGAGCTAATATTTCATTTTATGTTAAGTTGAGATACTAGTGGGGGATTACATGTTGAAGATAAGACTATATTAATAAGTATTTAAAAATTAAAATTTATATATTTTAGTAGTTTTTAAAGTATGCAAGTAAACTACATACGATATACATTTTAGTAGTTTTTAAAGTATGCAAGTAAACTATATACGATATGACTACCGCATGTCCAGCCAATTTAACCATCTATTAATATCGATTTTGTGCCACGAATGAGCATTTGAAGCTTCCTGAACCGCATTTTAACTTGCGTTGATTGATGGAATGTTCGATTGTAGACAGATTTAATTGCTTATAAAAGAATTTGTATTTGCATAAAAAAAATATTGCAATTCTATTTACAATTTATGAAGTAATTATTTTTTTTTCTTTTTTTCTTTTTTTCATGCAGCAAAAATATTGCAAAAGCATTTATTATTGTTGAGAGACGCGGTTATCTTGCAAGTGATGTGATTGAAGAGCACACAGGCAAACACGGTAGGCGTACTGATGCGTTAGGTTTGGTTAGGGTACCTCCCTGTACAAACCCAGACCCACTGGGGATCCAATCATACATTTTTTTGAGCAAAATCTGCCGGTCACTAGACCTGTTTCATACGACCAACAGTTTAAGTATACATTTTCATGCAAACCCTATCTGTCCTAGAATTAGGTTGTGTTTTGATTAGGTAGCTAGTGTTGGGTAGGAAGAGATGGGGTTCAAGTTGGATCTGAACATGTTTCGGTTTGGATTGGCATTGATTAGGACCAGCTCCGTGTCTTGAGTGAGTATGCATTAATTATCATTCGAAAAGTTTAATTACTTTTCTATTCTTAACTCTACTCACTAAAACCTTAGTCCCAGGATATAATCATTAAGTTTTATAAAATATATAAGAGGGATAAAAACCATACATCATACAGTATACACCAGTACTAAACCATTTTCCGAGTCCAGAAAAATCAAATCGACACGCTAACATAATGTATAATCTGGTCGGATAGGCGTATAACTATTGCGTGGGTATGTGTTTGGACCCACACTCAGCTACAAGCCTGAAGGCCAAGCTCAGGTCGTGGTAGTTTTTGTGTTAGATGTATACATGTTTATGGGTGGTGGAAATAAACCCGGACGATGGAGGAAGAAGAGGAGAGAGGTGATTTCATGTGAAGAGGGAAGAGGATAGCGGTGGTGGTAGAGGAGGAAGAAGGAGGCGGTAGAAGAGATGGAAGTGGTACCGCATTGAAAGAGGAAGAGGAACTGAGGAAGGTGGCCATGATGGAAGAGATTAAGTAGGGAGGCAGCGGTACGGCCAAAAGTTAGGTTGGATTCGATCTAAATTTGGAAGGGAGGAGAAAGAGAGAAATAGCAATAGTACCTTCTTTTCAGAGAAGTCGGCAAATTATTCGAGAAAACAAAAGAAATGGAAGAGAAGTCTTGGAGTGGAGAAGAGGAAGGGCTCGAGCACTGGAGAAGATGCGATGTCCCAACTGTGATTCCGATGTGTCACTGAATTCAAATTGTAAACTTTCTCACGAACCACTTTGACTGCAAAAGTTTTTGCCACCAGTCTAATTCTTTTACAAAAACCTTGCAAATAGGTTGCATGCAATCAAACAGTTGCAACACTCTATTCGCATCTCATGAGTAGCCTACTTAATTATGTGGTGAAGAGTTTGTAGCCGACTTGGTTGGTACTCACACCTTCAAAAGAAGTTTTTGAAAATTCTCCAAAGAGTTGATGAATAATCATTATATCCTCAAACATATTTACTAATTATTTGATTAAAGGTTTAAACTCTTGGAAAATAGAAGCACAATGTACATCAAATTTGACTGGAGCGGCGACCACAAACCCTACCCATTTCCCATACGAAAATCCCAATTGCTTCCATCTTTGAAGCAAATGGTGACCTCCCTACCCATTTCAGTACTGTTATAGATATCAACAAAAAGAAGCCACTCAACTGGCCCAACATGGAACCGAATGGTTATGGCGATACGACCTGACCGAGGCCTCTCTCTATTTTTTAAGGAACGCTTTTGCGGTTATCTGCGGGGGGAGGAGCGACATCTCATTCTCCGTTCGATCGAGAGGGAGATGGGCATAGGGACAGATAGAGACATTCGCACTGTCCCCACCATAACTTTGGCAGCTTTTCTGGCCGTAATAAATAGAATTCTTTCTGCACTTTAAAATTCATTTTAAAAATAATATTTAGACAAAATTCACCACCACAATGGTCATCTATGACATTTCCACCGCACTGCAATAATAGGAGAGAGAAGATTGGTTGGAAACTGAGAGTGGTGCCGGTGCGTGTTGCTGATAAAATCGAGAAGAGAGAGTGAATGAAAAAAAAGAGATGGTGAAATAGCCTAGCAGGGAATCTATCAGAGGCCCACCATCTCACCGCCTATAAGAAAGAGAGGGGGTGTAGGGCGCACTGAGAGGTGCAATCCGTCGCATTCATGGCTCACATATTCTCCCACCTCGGGGATGATCGTGTGGTGAATATTTATTTTTATATCCACCTTTTTTTTAAAAAGAAAATCCATTAATTATTAGCGCCACTTTACTCATCCTCCTTTTACATTTACACTCGCTGTAGCTCAACTGCATCGACCCTTTCCCTCTCTTCCCCACCTTCTCTCTCGCACCCCAATCCTAGTCCCAGTGGCAGTGCAACAAACGAGGAGTCGGGAGTTTTCTCGTCAGATTTATTTTCTTGGTCTCTCTTTCGTTTCGTTTTGGTTACGTTGGGAAGGAAAGATTGCAGCAGGAGTTGCCGCCACGGATGCTTCTCATCCCTTGCCCCGTCTCTCACCTCCTCCCACTAGCTTCTTGGAAAATTAGATATTAATCTGATCTGATGACCCTGCCGTCCGCCCATGCACAGGAGAGGGATGCAGAGAAAGAGGCCCTTTAATAATTGACAACTGCAGCAATAGGATTTTCCCTGTGAACCGGCTTGGCGAACAGAGAAAGAGGCCCATTGATTTTTGATGACTGCAACATAGGATTTTCCCTGTAAAACTGGTTGCTTGGTAAACGGTGGCAGCAGAAATAGCCACAGTATCAACCAGCATAAAACCCGGGAGTGGGGAGAAAAAGGCAATGCCCCAAACCTAGAACTTAAAAAGCCACGGCACCCATTTAGTTACAAGACAAACGAAGAAATAATTATCATCATCATCATAAAAGCATAATATGTGAACTTCCTATTTATTCTCTCTTTCCCACCCTTGTTCTCCTCCATCTCTCTCTCCCTCCCTCCCCCCTCTCTATCTCTCCTCTCTCCGTATCACACAGAGAGAGAAGCAAGGCATATAATAGTGAGTGAGAGAGATGGAAGGCCGGAGCGGGAGCGCCGGGGGAGAAGATGGCTCTTGCCTGATGGGCGGCTTCGGCGAGGGCAGCGGCGGCCTGTCGCCACTCATGATCATGCCTCTCATGGCCTCCCGTTCCATTCTGCCACCGACTCCGCACATGTCAAATAACGCTCTCTTCCACCCTACCCCGCTGAGCAACGCCGGCGGCGAGGACTACGATAACAGCGTCATCAAGGCCAAGATCATGGCTCATCCTCAGTACCCTCGCCTCCTCTCCGCCTACGTTAACTGCCAGAAGGTATGCACGAACATACGTATGTTAACAAGAAAAATGGACACAAACTAAGCTTTGTGTACGATATCGGCAGGTGGGGGCGCCGCCGTTGGTGGTGGCGAGGCTGGAGGAGGCGTGCGCGTCGTCGCTGATGATGGGGCAGGCTTCATCCTCGGCGGCGGCCGGGGATGGAGGGAGTGGTGGTGGTGGTGGTGGTGGGGAGGATCCGGCGCTGGACCAGTTCATGGAGGCCTACTGTGAGATGTTGACCAAGTACGAACAGGAGCTCTCCAAGCCCTTCAAGGACGCGATGCTCTTCCTCTCTCGCATTGATGCGCAGTTTAAGTCCCTCTCCCTGTCTCCTCCCCCTCCCTCTCAAGGTATACTGCCTCTCTCTCTCTCTCTCTCTCTCTCTCTAACTCCCATCTCTCTCTCTCTCTCTCTCTCGCTCTCGTTTATACATGCGTTGCTCGATCTATCTCCACTCTTCTGTGGTTGAGAGACGGGTAACATTAATATCGAGAGGTGCATGAGAACGTGTGCTTCTTTTTTATAATCTTCTCATGTACTGGGAGTTGTTCCAAAATCTTACGGCTTCTCAGATACTATCTGATGGTTGACACCTGGATTAATTAATTGGTGTCTTCATGCCTTGCTTTTTTAATCATTATAATCCTCCTTTCAACTGGATGTGGTCCGAGAAATCTGGGAGTTGGTTAGGTTTAATCTGTGGGATTGGCACCGTTTTGAAATGGTTTGTCTGTTAGTTCGTGGAATAACAGATAGCTGCCTTTTAACCTTAACATTCCCCTCCTAGAGGCCTAGATGGTCATGGCTTGGCGTAGTTTTTCTCGTCGATGTGTCATGTTGTCTTCACTTGCCGGCCCAGTATTCTCAAGGTTGATGGTCATAGAAAGTGACTGCTTTGCTGCGAGGGTTTTATTTTGTCTTGGAAACTTTAAGTTCTCTCAACATCATTTCAAGTTTTTTTATTTTTTTTGGTTATTTTCCCTTCCTGCAATCTTGGGGAGTGATTAAAAGCGAAGCGTGCCAAAGGAAAGAGATGCTTTTCCTTTTCTTTTTTTTTCACTTCTCCGGGTGTCTTGCTACAAGGTTGAGTGATTTTATCATCTAGGTTGCACCTAGATAGCGAAGATGCTATGCTGGCCAAAGTGAAGTTAATTTGGCCTTTATAGTCGTGCATGAGGGTATCTTCTCATGTGACTCTTGTGAAACCTTCTGCATAGATGGAATATATATATATATATTATGTGATAACTCCTCGAATATCTCCTTTTTGTTATCATTCTTCATACGACATTAAGATGTTCATATAATGTTGTTTCTTATTAACAAATTGATCTCAAGTTTGTTTGGGATATTGAGATAGGGCTATATCAAAGTAGCCTACAACCCTTTATAACCATGTATTACAAATTATTTTGATGTGAAATGCAATTAACTTTCTTAATGCTTAACTTTCCTTTTGTGTAATCTCTGCTTCAGTTTATGACTAACCTTTTTATCTTATATTGCGTAGCATATTGACTTGGCTAAGCAAGAGGTTTAGGCTAATGTAGTCTTTGTTGATTGATTCACTTTCATGATACTGCAAAGTGAAGCTATTTCCCCTTTTTCTTTGCTTCTAGAGATCAACACGATACATGACATCATTATTATCTTCCAAGATACTTGTTGCTTTTGTTAAGAAATTCATCCAACACATGAATTCAGTTTTTTATCTTGCTCTTTCCTTTTGTGGAAAGGAAATCCACTCAACCCAAGAACTAGTTTTTGTCGTTCAAGATACTTCTTCGAAATAAATTTTAATGCACAGTATAGTGTACATTAGCTTTATCATATTTGTGCATTGGTTGGGGGATGGAAGCTAGATGATTGCAGTAGCACTTCATTGATATTTTGAAGAGATTTAATAAATAAGTACTCAAGGAGCTGGGCCTTTTTCTTATTTTATTTTTTTAAGAAAAGGTGGGTTGGGGGTAGCAACCCATATTCAAGAGCCACATTTAATTAAGTTGATGAGAAGATATAGAAGCTGATATGCTTTGATGCTTTAAGTGCTGGTGTATATATATTCACAGGATTTTTCATCCGATACTTGTGCCTTAAAAGTATAACCTTAAATTTGATGTTGCATGGACATGGATATGAGAATTGTGTTTGGATACATGACAAGTGTTTGACTTGACAAGAGGGAGAAAAGGAATGTACCAGGATATAGAAAGAAATTTTAAGTAACATATATACACTTATATTGTATGAATGAAGATATATATTAAAAGACTATCTAGTAAAGTTTTAACCTATGCCTGGTTCTCATGTAAGCATTGCAATTAGATGAAGGATTTTAGAAAAAATGACATTTTGTAAAGTTATTTCAGTACCTACACTGTGACCAATCTCTAAAAGAATAAAACCTGACATTAACCAACATATTCGAGAGCTAGATGTGAAGGTCTAGGTACCATGGTTAAAATTAAGTCTTGCAGTAGCATTGTAGAATCTTTGCCTTCACGATGTACATGTAGAGGCATCTGCTATATTCCTAGACATGTTCAATTTTTCAGGGAAAAATAAAAAAAATAGATGGTGTTTCTGCTGATCGAACGGGGTTTGTATAAAAAAAAAATTGCTTGCAAGTTCAGTAACTTGTTCTTTTCTTGGAGACATGATTGCATAGGCATGGTATTCTATGCTTGCTTTAAACTTTGTTTATGAAACAAAAAGTTTTTTATGCCTGAGTGTTTGTATATTTGTTAATGTATGATTATTCTTTGATAACATCTATACATGATTTTTTTGCCTATTTGTTAATTTGTGGTTATTCTTTGGAAAATCCATACTTACCTACGATGGATGGATCATTCCATCTGAACTTGTTTTCTCTTTTGTTTTTCTGATTTTTGTTCCTCCTGCTTTAGTCGTCCTTTGCTTCCTAATAAGATCAATACTGAGAATATTAAAATAGGTTGAGAAGATTTCTAACAAACTTAATTTAGAAAATCTCATCAATGGTATGTGTGCTGGTAGACACCACCACAATCATCTTCAATAAATTTGAAGCATGGCTTGTCAGTTGTTTAGTGTTCACCATTGTTCCATGTGTTGGTTTTTAAGGATGATGTAGTAGGTAACTTTAACTGATTGATCGATCAAAATAACCAGGATTCCTGTTGTCTTTCCATGCAGTTAGACCAGCCTTCATCTTGAACCATGTTAAGAAAATAGCTGCATTCGTTACATAATTTTGGGCCTCATATATATATGGGTTTAATTAATGTTTTTTCATTTACATGTTTCTTTGGTTGGTTGTGGTCTTACTTGCAGAACATGCAAAAATCCCACTTATAACATTAACAAACTTGTTTTATAACAGTAATGAACAGAAATGAGGTTCAACTCTCCTTCCAAATCTTCAGCCAATTGTACCAAGTTGTCCTACTGCCTAAGTGGCCATATAGCCAGTGACTGCTGTTCAATTGTGGAATATGATGGGCATGCGAGCTCTCTCTCTAGCTCTAAGAATGGAGAAGAACGGAGGACGATAGAGGTGGAAGAAGACTCCAAATAATTCTCTTCATGGGCCCAATTACACATTTCTACGTGACAAAATGATCTCTGTGTTGTATATATAATGATTAAGTCACATTTCTAGATTGTTCTCTCTCTAGAAGTGAACTCAGAACCATTTACAAGGGGTCAGGCAAGTCACCTGGGTTTGACTTTGACTGCATGCCTTTGTAAAAAGGACTCCATGAAACTACTACATTTAGTAAAACTATTAGAATGCTACCACATTAATCCAAAACTAAACTTATAGGTTATATTAAATACAAAGATTAGGCTTACAATTCAACGGTTGCAACATAGCCCTTTGGTGAAACTGCAGTTACATGGGCCTGCAAGTTTTATATGTAACCGGGCATCAGAAAGGCCAAGTTGCAGGATTTCAACAGACACCACTTCTAGTTACCAGTAAACAAAGAGGCACTTAGCAATTTTTTTTTTTTTTTGGGGGCAGGTATATTTCCACACATGCATGTGCTTCCATATGTATCTTCTTTAGATGACCTTTGCATCATCTTATGACATAAGTTAATGTGAAATCCAATTAAGCATTTTAGGTATATGCATAATTGCTTAGAATGGGCTGTCAAATATCAAATAGTTAGAATTATTCATCATTATAAAACACAAATCATAGTCATCTTATTTAATTCTTACAACAATTATTATATCAATCCTCTCCTCCTCATTATCATTATTTTATTTTCAAGTGTATGTCTGTTCACTTGTACTATTATCATTGGACACTAGTATTATGGGAATATAATTAATTTTGTGACTACAACATTTATGCGACCGGTATATAAGTTGAGCCCATGGCATTAAAATTGATCAAAAACACTTCGAACAAGGGTATGAAATATGACAAAATTTTGTCCTTAAATATTCATAATTAATTCATTGGTAATTCTCATATAACCAAAAAAAGGTAGTTTAAATTGTCTACTAGAATCAAGATTAAGCATGTCATAAAAAATAATGGATATATTAGATTTGCATTTCATCTTGTAGTTACTTTTGAAGTTTTTTTTTTTTTTTTTTTGGATTCAACAAATTGATGTTGCTTCTTAAACCCACTATGATGTAAGGAGTAAAAATAATTAGCATAAAAATTGCTGATTCTATGATATCTATCATAAAACAATCCAAGATATCACCCAAAATGAGTTGGGTGAGAGTATTATTTAGGTTTCCTAGTCTGTATAAGTATTTAAGATCTCTCCAACGCAAAGTCGATTGGGACTAAGCACATGCTCGCATGGGCTCTTGCATAATTGCTCCGATTAAGCCCTAGCACCTTTGCTTTGGCTAAGAGTCCAAATCCAGCCGAATTCAATCTTAAGTACCATGATTGGCTCGTTGTTAGCCTAAATGGGCCCATGCTGCATTATCCTCTAGTCCACAAGGGTCATGGGTTGGGTTTGCCTGATCTCCCAGAAAAAGACTAGTTAGAAGATATTATTTGGATTCTTTAGTTATGTACAAGTACCCATGATATCTCTAGCACACAATCGATGTGGGACAAAGACATGCCCTCATAGTATTTCACATCTACTCTTTGCAATTATTCTTGTTTCTAATTCATTTATCCTTTATTCCGATATATATTGTCTGTTGTGCATGGCAATGAGTGCTATGTTTTAAACAAAATCTCTTTGATCGACGTTCCTTCTATGCCCACCAAGTTTTCCATTTGTTTGTCAAAATCCCAAGGCTTAGCAAAATAACTAGAAAGCAGAGAGATGAAAACAATACAAGAAATAACCAAATTAAATAACTAAGGGGATCCACCCTTCCTCTTAACTAAAGAAAATGAACCCAAATTACAAGCCATCTCAACATTCTCTATGGAATGGCTTTTACAGGAAAGAAAAATGTACAAACTAAAGCCATCTTTATCCTAAGAGCCATTGAATTGTTTTCCAATAATCGAAGCCTTTGTTGAACAAACTGAAGCAGCCTTTCAGAGGGATTGATCACATCTTTATTGTGTCTATTGGAGTAAGTAAGTTTTGAGTAGGGTTGCAATGAGTTGGGTTGGTCCAAAGCAAGCTTGACCCTATCTAGACTAGATCACATTGGGGTCCCTCCTGTTGGTTGCCATTTTCTGAATAAAAATATAATTGATAATCAAATATAAAATCACTAAATTTTTTAATAAAACTAATGGTGAATGCCAACATAAACATGAACTTTCATTCAAAAACTTCTAATTGATGCAAGAAAATGAACATTTTTTATATGCAACTTTTGAAATAACTATTTTGAAGAATGAATAATTAATATACAACTAATGTCTAAATATAATTAAGTGGTTGAGAGGAGGTAGGAGGCAGATGTTGGGGTTGGAGCAGAGAGGGATAGTGATTAGGTGACGTTCATCGACACAACTAGGCAAATTGGAGAAGATGAGAATGAATAAGGTTATGTGATGGTTTAGGTTCGGTTGGACAAAATTAGCGACAGATCCAATGACCTAGTTCATTCAAATGGTTACCAATTGAAGTCCATACCCACCCATATTGCTAGTTCAATGACAAGTTTGGACATTAATGGTCTTCACTGGTGACTGGATCATTAGTTAGGTAGGATGCAACTTACCCTTTGAACCTTTAATATTGGAACTAGGTGGAATTCATTGATAGAACTCTTAAAGTAAGAAAAGGGTCATGATAAATTAACTCTTTTTTGCAAGGATCTCCCAATCCTTTTGGAATTATAGGCCATCTCATTTCCAAGCCTTTGCGCGTAGAGGGACTCCGGGGAGTTCTAGGTGTGGTGCGAGTCAAGCCTAGGAGGGCACAGAGGAGGCGGCTTGTGTTGACGGGGGAGGTTCAGGTACGGGGCTACGGGCCTAGAATAGGAGTTGACCTAAGATGAAGCGGCTTTGTGACAAAGCCCTGGGGATCAAGGCCAGCTATAGGTGAGGGGCTTTTCAGAGATTACAAAGGTTGGAGCAAATGACTAAACCAGCCAACTCACTACAAACAAGGTGGCAAAGGCTGGCTTGAGATACGCAGTCGAGCCTTAGGCCTAACTCGGAGATTCAGGAGCCAGCTATTTCAGGAAGCATTAAAAGAGTTAGGAGTACGGACGGATGGGCCAAGCCTTTTCGGCTACTGAGGAGAGCCTAGGTCGACGGTGCGAACAGATATTGGAAGATTTTCTATTTGGTCTGGATAAGGCCTGGTCCAATAAGATCTAAGGGTTGCCGCCAAAAGTTTAGATCTAAAGGATGAGTATCGGCGACATGGGGTTACATGGGTGGGTGTAGTTGCTTTATGTCAAAGTTCTTGTTTTACTTAGGTGGGTTTCTTTGGTGGCAGAGCTAATAGTATGTTACACATACCTCATATTATGTTATATTTTAGGATTTTTCCTTTATATACGTCCGATTGGGAGGAAATATTTTCTTGCATGTTCTCTCTGTTGCTATTCTCGTGTAGAAGGTTGCCGCCCAAAGCTCGAAGCGGTCTATTGGTAGCTCCTCAGGCACCAAATAAGTTTTCAGCTCCTTTGGGGCGTCCGGCGCCCCATAGCCAGCATATAACCCAAATTTGAGGATCTGGTATGTCTGAAAGATATGCAACCTCATACCATGGAGTATGTCAAAGTTCTCCCTCTTGCTTGGTCTTCCTCCGTCACAACATTTTGATGTTCTTAAAGGCCCATCAAAGTGTTTCAATTGAAGAAATAGAAAATGGCAGCTTCCAGGTCATATTCATTATTCCTTCTTTAAAGTTACTGCATGTTCTTTAATTTCACATCTTGCTTCTTGAATACAAATTGGGCGTTTAAAAACTGATGATCACTCCATGAGAGCCGCATATAAGCCCAGAAGGCCTCATTGCTCCCGATTTCAACACAATTCTTTTAAAGGTATATGAGCCTAGCTCTTCCCTCCTTTCATAGATCATCTTTACCATGGCTCAGAACAAGGTTAATAGATCTTTGTTAGAGATGGTCCCGATCACTTTGGAACACTCCGAGTCGGCTAACTGCGATGCTTTTTCTCATGTTGGTGGTTAAAAAAGCAGGCACCAAATAAAAGGGCACACACATGACTTGAACAATAGCATAGAATATGAGAGAAGAAAAATGGACCGGATTTACGTTACGTCGCTCGCCAAGCTACGTCATAGCAGACCTAGAGAAATATTCTACTATGAAAAAGAAAGAGATACAACACTACAGAACTCTCCAACCCTAGCTGCAATGTTTTGCCAAACCTCTCGCACATCCTCCAGATTGATAGAAAAATACAAATCCTATCAGCCGTGCCCTTCCGTACCAACAGAGCTCACAAAAAATTCCATATTAGCATCACGGTCTCTTGTGGGTTTTCTAATTTCTATAAAAATATGTAAAAAATTCAAGCCACATTAACAGTTGGATTTAGAGGGTTGGGTTGGTCATGCTAATGTTTTTGCCTTCACAATTAGCACTCTTGAGAGGTTCCATCATTTTGAGCTTTAACTGACCTTCCAGCTTTCTTCTAACTTAACCAATGCTCCATCTTGAGGACTAGTTTGTAGATGTCATTATAAAGCTAATAAGGTTGGAGTTGGACAATCTTAGCAGCTTATTTCTTTATGCCACCCAAGATAATGGGTGATTTTTTGTTCTTCGGGATCGACTGCATCACCATGCATGCTGAGCATATCAAATTCTTTCGAGTACTCTCAATGGTGCAAGCTTCTTCATGGACATTGTATATTTTCATCAAAGCATCTTGAAGGTAGTCCTTGTGCAAAAATTTATTATGAATCTCCCTCACCTTCAAGGAAATGATTTTGGGTTGCTTTTCACTCTCACTTGAGCTTTAATTGCTTGCACCAAGTTGAGGCATGCTTCAACTTGATGTCAACAATTTTCACCTTACAGTGATCTGGCACCTCCTTATAATTGAATGCATACTTCATAGTGTTGATCCAGTACGTACTCATTCGACTGGAATTTCATCCTTCAGATTGACATCTCAGGACCAATAACCACAGCCTCTTTGGTTGTTCACCTCTTCACCTAGATCCTCACATGGCATGTGATGATTAAAAAAAAGATCTGATGTCATCACCCTCAAATTTGGATGCCCATAATCACGACTCCGAGACTAAAGTGTGTAAGATGCTTTATAAGTTGCTGCAAGCACTTGCCTTATCAGATTATTTACTTTTCTGTCAAGACTTTCCAGAGATCATAAAGCTGTGGGGATTGATTTACTCTGGTACCAAATAATAGAAGTCCATATTAGACTCAATCATGACTAAATAAAGTGTTTTGCCTGCACTTTTCCACCTGTTTCTAATTCTCAATTTCACCGTTTCTTACACATTAATTGCTTTGACACTTCTTTGTATGGCCTGTATCTGTCTTCAGAACCCATCACATAAATAGATGACTTTCCAAGTCGCTGATGCATCAACTCCTACATGCTAATATTGTTCTTTTTTCAAGAAACATGGTGGAAGTGTGCCATCATCCTAGGTTGAATTTGCAACCTCTCCATCGAGCAGAGGGTGCTCCAACCAACTTTGATCAGTCTGAAGGAAGGAAAAAAACCAAAGAACACCTTGAGATTAATGCTCATCAGTGGTTAATTGTATGCATGCTGTAATTTATTATTAGGTTTTAATTAAGTGCCAACAATTAGCACCTGAGTATGGTCCATGATGTAGCTTATGTTTTAGAATTTGCTATTGATTAATTTCTAAGGCCAAATACTAGATGTTACAATATATGTGTTAACATTTTCTACATTCCAAGGTTAACGCTGCAAAAAAAATTATTTGCTTTCTGATTGGATGGTCGATATGTAGGCGGACACTTGCAATAGCATCATTTATGTGCTTTCCAGTGGTTTTTTTGTGAAATTATGTAGAAGTATTCCAGTATGTATTTGAATGTACGAACTAGTGGTTCACGAATGTTGATTTTCTTGCTTTCTCAGAAAATATTATATCTTGTTTTTCGTGCATCTGCTTATGTTTTGCTTGTAGCTTTGTATGTTTTGTCCAATTGGTTATACATGAACATATAACCAAAAGGAACTGCTTGCGGGAAGGTTCCTATTTAAACTGGAGGTGGTGAGAGTAGGATTTGTTTTATTTTGGCATTTTATAACGTCAGTTCCATCAGTGCGGTATATGTGCACTGACTCTTGTTTAAATCCTATTAACCATATCTAGAACATTTCTCCATTTTCATCATAGTAGATTCTTTTGCACATTGTACCTTTATAAACTATAGTTTATGGGGACCTCAATTTTTGAGGAAAAAAATTAAAATTCTTATGCTCCTTCTTCCATAAAACTTTTTTACGGGACTATTGACATAGCAAATTAACCATTTTATCTGCTCCAGTCTTTGTGCGTCGGTTTTTCTATTGCTATAATCCGGTGTCATGACATCATGTTCTTCAGTGTTGTCAAGCCTCTGTTGCAGTCACCTTGTAATTTCTATTTCATATGTAAAGTAGTCTATTTTTTCAAATATTGAAAGTTTTACCTCTCATTTGGCAAATCATACTTTAGTGTTTGCACGTCTTGCATGGCTTGTTGATCATTATGATTTATATCTAACATTTTTGCATATTTAAAGATTTGTGATGTTATTGTGGTTATTTTCAAGTACCTTTTAGACGTATACATCACCAAAAATTTCACACCAAACCTGTAGTATGTATGCAAGGGATGCTCAACAAAACCGCCCTACAGACCAATTATGTTTAAATTATTGATTTCATAATACATAATAAAATCCGAAGTCGTCTCAAACATGTGAACAGAAATAAATAAAGTTATTTTTTTTTTTTTGCGATAAAACATGATGTAATAGGATACGGAAGGAAACTGTTTCAGCCACTAAGATGTTCTAGTGCCGAATTGCTTTGGACACAAAAGATTTGCTTGTTTTTAAAATAATAGACATTGTCATTTCCGTGTCATTTGATCGCATTTTTGGACTCTGTGTCACAAGGTGTTGGGGAGCAGTTTGAAAGAATGGATCATCGACGGAAGAGTTTGATGCATGTTGAGAATTTTGTGGATCCTCAAGCTGAGGACAGGGAGCTCAAAGGTCAATCCTTAGAAAAACAGCGTATCTTGGCAGCTAAGAGGAATTTTTAAAGAGAGAAGAAAGGGAAGCTACCCAAAGAGGGCCGGGCAGCGCTTCGTGAGCTGGGGAACAGCACTACAAGTGGCATATCCTTCGGTAGTTACCCAAACATACCCAGTATCAACTTTAGCGATCATATTCGCCATGCAGTGATCATCTGAGCGAAACATTTAACGTAATCAAGATACAATACATACATACATATATATATATATATATATATAATCATATATATATTTATATATATATATATATTTGAACATTGGCTAGGTTTGCTGACTATAGGATGGTGGTTTGGTTTCTGTTATGGTTTCCCAGGAGTCACAGAAGCTGGCACTGGCACAAGCGACGGGACTGGACCAGAAGCAAATAAACAACTGGTTCATCAATCAAAGGAAGCGCCACTGGAAGCCATCGGAGGAGATGCAGTTCGTGGTGATGGATGCAGCGCATCCCCATTACTTCATGGACAATAGTCTTGGCAACTCCTTTCCCTTGGACTGTGCCCCAGCTCTTCTTTAACCGGACTCTTTATTGATGATCTAATTCTCATTTCTGAACTCTGAGTGTGTGATCTAAGATAGCTAGCTGGGATTTGTACTTGTTTGCAGCCTAGACTACTCTATGTCAATGTCTTCTGACCTGAGTAATTAAGGAACCCCCCTATATTGTGCGATTGTACCAAGTCAGGAAGATGCTCTACTGGAGACCGCTATGTTTTCTATTGCCCCAGGTGTCTTCTGGGGTCTTTGCTGATTTCTGTGGCAATAATGTATGGGTTCTTCATATGCTCTGATGCTTGCTGGTCTAATTCTTTACGGGTTCCATGGGGTTTCATGGTGTTGTCTAACGTGTATGGGTGTTATATATTCTGACGCAGATGATGTGTAAGAGCATGGGCCCCATTTACCTTCCTGCATGCATCGTATGTTTTGCATGCCTTCTGTTGTACTGGAATGTTGTCATATTTTAATATTCTTTTACAGTAGTAATTAAAGTAGGTTCCAGGCATTGGATATTGACTGATGCAATCTGATCTGCATCTTTTGTGGCAAGTAGAATAGAAGGATCAAACAAAATTGTTTATAAGAGAGAAGCAAACAGAATAAAAACTCATCTTAGGATGAGAGCATGATTCATGAAATATGTTGATTAGCTAGAGCCTTTATATGTTCCACCAAAGCTCAAATCACACCTCTCTAGAAAATCTTTTGGTCCATTCAACTACGGAGAGGCCCATCGCGCTTGCATAAAATGTTGACCGCTTCTAAACAATAGCGTTCCGTTGGCAAGCCGTGACAAAATGGTGACAAAGTGGTGGAAACGGTAGAAGTTGATCATTACACGAGTTCAGGATTGATCGGTAGTACATCCAAGGGTACGGTAGATTTTGGTGTTCTTGGAGGTGCTGCTGTTTATATTAAACGAAAACAATAACAAGATGGTTGGTTGTTTCTTTTTCGGCTCACTGGATTGACATGGGCAGAACTGCTAATGGCAGCCACACTATGTGATCTAGAGCCCCAGTAAGAACAATCTCACCAAATCTGAATGAACCTGATACTTGAGTAACGTTGAACTTTATCTCCAAATATTGTGTTCCTTCTGGTATTATATTGAACCAAGATGGCTGCACACTAACCTGGACCCCTTCAGGTGGTTGAATGGAGCACAAGTATGTCTCCGTTCTGTTTGCCACGTTCTTGATGTTGCGCCGGACTAGCTGAAACCCTCGTAAAGCTGATATAGTAATTGATGGAAGATTGAGGTCTGTTGGAGAATCAAATGTTTCATTGCATGGTGTTCCGGTGGCAGATCGCACTGCAGTAGGATCGAGGTTGGGCAACGAGCATAGGAAGCTGATATAATCCTCAAAGCCTATGACAAGCAGAAAATCCAGATCATTTTGAGTATGCATTTAGTCCTCAAACACTGAAGATTTTGATAATATTTATATCCCCTGAACGTGGTTTTCTATTGTGATTAATAAAGGTAACAAATATAATGCTAGTTCAGCCTTGGACTAGATTACTTGTGAATATAATAATACCTATTAAACCAAATGGTATTAATTAAATTTCTATATATCCATCCAATTCTACCCAAAAGACTTTATAATAACATGATAGCGAATAATTATGAAAAACTATGGTAAAACATTGGAGTTTGGAAGTTCCTATAGTTTTCTTGCGGCTCCGTGAGTTTTTTTTGTTTGTTCATCCTCATGTAAAACGGCATGGTGTTGACCATCGTATTGTAATGATTGGAATTATATCTGCTCATGAATATAAGATACTTTTGTCACCAGTCAATGAGATTTACGTATATACTAGTTGGTCAAATGGAATGTTTAGTTCCTCAAGGTAAATAGTTTAAGAAGGAAAGTTTAATTTATGGGATCATGATCAAATTGAATATCTTAAATTTTTGAATAACTAGTTAAGGATTTGAGATGTAAGTAAGAAAGAATAATATACACATACCGTATGAAAAAAAAAGGTTTTACATCTTGTGGGATGGAGATATCCTGATTTTTTCATGAAATAGAATACCCTATATCTCATCCTATTCCAGCAATAGTTCTTAGGGATGGCAATTTTATACAAGCTGCTAAGTACCCAACCTGATCCGACCCGATCCGATTGAAATCTAGGATGAATATGGGTTCTAAAAAAAATATCCAAAGCAGGTTCAAATCGAGTATGAATAATAATATGCTCTGATCCTAACCTGACCCGATATAATTTTAATACATATTTTTTATTCAAAATTATGATAATTTTATATTGTTTATATATACTCGATTGGATCTGACCCGATTAATCCCTCTTATATACCCAATCCGATCCGACCTGCATCTCTACTTAATCCGACCTGAAGCAGGTACAAGACGGGTATGGATATATATAAAATTTTTACTTATAAGACGGGTATGGATATGGGCTGACTCAATCCATACCTGATCTATTGCCATCCCTAATAGTTCTAGCTATGCATCCTAATAGATATCTGTTTCTTTTCTTCTTTATTTTTTTTTTCTTTTTTCTTTTCTTCTTTTTCTTTTATCTTTTCTTTTCTTTTCTTCTACCTTTATTTTTTCTATTTTTTCTCTTCTTTTCTTTCGCAGTTTCATCTTTTCTTTTTTTCATTTTTCTTCCTTTTCTTCTGTTCTAATTCTTCTTCTCTCTTTGTATATATAGGTTTTGGAGTTCCAAATCTATTCCAACCCCATTTTTTCATAGAAATAGAATGAGATGGTCGGGATGCCCTCCGTCCACTAGAATGTAAACTTTTGTGAAGAAGAGATTGAAATATATAACTGGGTTCAACACCTAATGACTAACATATTCAAATTGAAAATATATATTTAGGTCTCCTGTATGTTAAACTTCTCGTAAATGTTAGATATATGTGCCTTAGAAGTCAGAATTGGCTGACACTTGTAATACACTTCTAGGAGCAAAATTGTAATTTTGACTAATATCAATAAAATGGATTATTTTCTATCACATATGTATATTTGGTGTTTGTGATACATCCTTTAAGTTAATGGTAATGATAATTTATATTTTCAAGAGTTGAAAATTTAAGACATGAATAATCATTATTAACTCATAAAATGCTTCCGACCATAGGATCATCATGAGGATGGTGATTGATCCAGAAGATTGGTGTACAATCACTTCTCTTTAGTAGATGAGTCTTGAGTCTACGGTGTAGAGACACCGGAGTGAGAGTACAAGTACTCATTAGAGAACAAAGACACTGAGCGTAACCACCTCGAGTAGTCATTAGGGAGTTTACCTTCTTATCAATGGCTGACTCGATGCTGCAGTAGTATGTCTGGTTCTTTGACCTGAGGTGCATCGGTAGTTTACCTTGAGGGTGTTATAGTTTGACTACACCATTACTCGATCTCCTAGCCATATGGAATCCTGAGGTGTATGTTGGCTATAGCATGTTCATTGTAGGAAGTGGATAGCATCAAGATGAAATCTATCTACCTCGATGGTAGAGGAGCAGCCCTATGATGATCATGAGAATCAAGTCCAGAAGTCCATGGCCATGGCAGAGTGAAATAATAAAAAGAGTTTCTATTTAGCTTTTCACATTGGACTTGAAATCAAATGATTACATCATATGACAGAGACTAGGCTTTGACGAGTTCACCTTAACCCTAATCTGATCGGGACTCAAGATAGAAGAACTTAATCACACAGGTAGCTGCACCAAGAGGTTCGCATTCAGCTCTGATGGGTTGCCACCATATACCGCTAGGTATCACTGATGGATTTTGGAAGCAATTAGAATGATTTAGATGATCGATCATTCTAGCTGTTCGAATCAAAAGAGTTCTGATCCATCGAAAGAAGTTTCAATGATGTTGATGATAAAGATCATGACATATCTCATTACCATACAGAACTGAACCTAACTGGATCATACAAACAAGGATT
>QRFJ01000122.1:2192287-2282287 GCA_006176705.1 Cocos nucifera
TATCTCTAGCTCTGAGGTTATCCGCGCGTCGCGAGCGAAGAGGATCTTATTCTCTAGCCCGAGCGTTGCGCTCGCCCCGAAGAGATCTTATCTTTTGACTGCTGCGTATGTCTCGTTTCGACCCTCAGCAAGAGATCTTTATCTTTTAGCCCTTGAGATTGCACGCAGAATTTCTCGCTCGCGAAGAGATCTTATCTTCTAGCCCAAGGTTGTCGCCAGTCACTTCAGTGAGAGGATCTTATCTCTAGCCGAGGCTGTCGCGCTTGCGGAGAGATCTATTCTCCTGACCCAAATTAAACGAGGTGATGGGTTCAGCTCGAGAGAGATCTTTATCTCTTCTCACTAACTGAGGTGTAACAGTTGCTTCGCAAAGCAGATCTCTATCTTGAAAACTAGCCGAGTAGTATGTCGCTTGCGGAGAGTCTTATCCTTTAGCCTGAGGTATCTCGCGTAACGAGTCATTCGCTCAGGAGTAGATCTTACTTTAGCGAGGTTTGACGTGAGTTCGCTTCGGAAAGATCTTATCTCTAGTCGAGCGTTGTATGCTCGAAAGAGCATCTTATTCTGCCGAGTTGCTCGATCAGCCTTCGGAAGAGATCTTATCTCTAGTCCGAGGTTGTCTCGATCGCTCGAAAGAGATCTTATCTCTAGTCGAGGTTGACGCGGTCGCTCGGAAGAGATCTTATCTCTAGCCGAGGTTGTCTCGATCGCTCGAGAGAGATCTTATCTCTAGTCGAGGTTGATGCGGTCGCTCGGAAGAGATCTTATCTCTGACCAAGGTTGAAGGTCTTTAACCTACCCATGTTAGGACGAGGTTCTCCTTCTATTCCTAACATGGCGACTATTAACTACTTCTTTCCCTGTTATCACATAGTTTTCACGTCCAGAAATAATATTATTGAAAGGAAAGAATTTTATTGAAAGAAAGTTACTGGCAACGCATTTCCGAATTCTTTGTGTTTCAGGGTCATGGTAGCATTGTTCCTCCGCATTTCTTCAGACGGACGATCTTTTCTATCTCATGCTGGCCTCCTCAATTTGGAGCATGCTTCTCTTGGCTTTGACGCTAGAAGGTAACGAATCGTCGATGTACCAAGCTCCTTCCTGGGGTAACATTGATGATGTCGTGAAGTGACCAACCTTGTCATTTCTAGTTACGGCAGCACCCTTGGTCGATCTTCTCCTACTTCAAACTGGCATCGAAGGAATTTACCTAGCCATCCCTTTCTGACGAGCTCCTCAATTTCATCTCGGAGTTGGATGCATTCCTCAGTGTCGTGGCCGTGGTCACGATGGTAGAGGCAGTACTTGCTTCGATCGCACTTGTTTGGGAGAGACCGTAACCCTTCTGATCTTGGCAGCTAGTTCTTAACTTTAGTGAGAATCTGAGTTCGAGTAGCATTGAGGGGGGTATAGTCGTGGAATCTTTCGGGAGGAGGGCTTCTTCGCGCCCCTCTGTCGGAGCTTCCTCATTGGCGAGCTCGAGGAGTTCAGGCCCGCCTGCTCTCGGATAGAGTTCATGAGCACAGTCGAACCTCGCTCGGCTCTCCATCGGCGGTGGGTCTATTATACTCGTTTGCCAGCTGCTCCCTTAAGGCTTCTTCGTCCTTCAACTTGAAGGCTTCTTCCGCATGGGCATATCCCTCGGCCCGAGCCAGCAGATCGGCGAAGTCCCTGGAATACTTTTTTTTTCAGGAAGAACAGCAAGTCATTTTTCTGAAGGTCACTCTTAAGTGCGGCCATCGCAACAGACTGGTCTAAGTCCCGGACCTCCAATGTCGCGGCGTTAAATCGAGTGACGTAAGCCTGGATGGATTCCTCCTACTTCTGCTTGATGTCCATTAGAAAATCCAAACCTCGACATGGACGTCGGCTGCTGATGAAGTGAGCCACGAACTGACGGCTCATTTGGTCAAAAGAGAAGATCGTACTCGGCTTCAACATCGAGTACCAGTTTTTCGCTGCTCCCTTTAAGGTAGATGGGAAGGCTCGTCACAGTATGGCATCTAAAGCATCGTGGAGTAGCATCATGGTTTGGAAGACCTTCAGATGATCAACCGGATCAGAGGTTCCATCATAGCTTTCAAGTTGAGGGAGCTTGAAGTTCGATGGGATGGGCTCCTCCATAATCTAGAGGGAGAAAGGAGGATCGGCGTGGACATCGACGTGATGAGCCGGGACGATGCGATCGAGCTCTTCAATCCATCGATTCATCTCTCGCAGTCTATGATCAAAGGCATCGTCCTGATTGCAGATCTTGGGGGACTTTCGGCTACAAACGAAAAAGGTCTCCTCCAGAGGAGAACCATGATCCAAATATGGATCTCCGACTCTCTATTTTTCTTTTCAAGGGACGGTGGGTACACCGACCCGAGTACCCTTTTTTGGGATCGATTTTCAATATCCGGATGGCGGATTTCCTAGTAGAGTCGCCGTCGAAGACTGCTGCATGGCCCGCATTGCATCTATGAGGCCACGAACCTGTCGGACAAGCAGGTTGAACTTCTCAACATCTACCGTGGGTAAAGGTGGAACCTAAGTTGTCGGGGCTGAAGCAGGAGCAGACGGATCTGGACAGGATCGAGCTGCATAGGCCGCCGATCGTCGAGTCAAGGCTCTCCTAGGAAGCATTTTTTCTTCGAAAAAGAACTTTAAGAAGAGAGATCTCTGGAGAGGGAAGAGAGAAATCGCCATCGAGCACTCCTTTAAGAATAAGGGAACCTCGGAGGTTCGGACCCTCCTTCTAGCGCCAATCTGTTGACGCAGAATCTGATCGTCGTCGGAATCAGCTGAAGCGGAGGTGGACGAGGTCGCCATCGGGGACTTGCAAAATAAAGTCCCATCCAGAGTCGGTGGGAGGTGGCTCCGGCAGGACCCTCCGATGATCAAGTCAGTTCTGGCCAACAGGAATGGAGTGCTCGGAAATGAGTTCCACAGAGCTTAGAGAAGAAGACGAGAGCTTAGAGCTCCTTGTTAGCATATTTGGAGGGTCCTTTTTATAGGTGGAGCTTGATGGTGACAGCCATCGCCGTCTGATAGTGGATCGCTGTCGCTTGCGGCGGACTGATGGTGATGGCTGCAGCTATCTTGATACTGAGCAACTCGGGACCGAATGAAGGATTGAAGGATTTTGACGTGTACCCATTTCGGAGGAGTTCGGACTCCTGAAGAGGAAGCTCGGAAGGAGTTAGGCTCCCATAAGCGTCTGACTGGAGGTGTGCGGCTAAGGCTCGATCGCTGGAAAGTTCAGTAGGAGCTCGACCGCTACCTAGTTCGTCCGACTGTAAGAGTTCGACTGAAGGGGATGTTCGGAAGGAGTCTGCTGAAGAAGTTCGACCGAAGAAGAAGCTTGGAGGGAGTTCGGCTCCCGTAGGCGCCTGGCTGGAGGAGCGTGGAGAGAGTTCGGCTCTTGCGGAAGCCCAACTGAAGCTCGACCAATGAGGAGTTCGGCTAAAGTTCGACCGCTGAGAGTCCGAAGAAGCTTGGCCACTAAGCAGTTTGATCGGCTGTAGGAGTTCGGCAAAGATCCGTCCGCTCAAGCTCTTCCATGGCTACCGGCCGCATCAGGCCGAGCACCGAACTGGACTTCGGTAGGAGTGAGATAAATCATAATATCATATATATGTGGTAGCTCTATATAAATCATAATAAATAAATAATCATACATATAAATATGGTAGTGTACTATATAAATATATGGTAGCACGCACATATACGTACTAACAATTGGCATAGATCATGATAGCATATACATGTTGTATTGTACAATATATGAAGCAAAGGTCTAATAAATTATTTACGTTCAAAATGTCATAAAAGAAAGGTTTTACAAGAAGTTGTGGTACCTCAAGAACAGTTTGCCATCAACTGCATCAGAATAGGATATCATTCAATGATAGGTCATAAATTCAAGCATACCATACAATGAGATAGCAGACATGGTTCTTTGACAATCTAGAGCATACTATAATATATTAAAATTATAATAGAGTTTAATGAAATAATAACGGAGTACATATATCAAACGATGCTTACTTGATCTATTGCAGAAACCAAGTCTGCAACAGTTCCTCCTTCAGGATATATAGCCTTATAAATGGCCAGTCTGTTTACAAACACTGACATGGTTCCATAAGAATCTACAATTATATCCAGCTGTAGCTCTTTTATCCAAATTGAACAAAGAAGTTAAAAAAAATTACTACTAATCTTGCCTTGCTCGTGGGGCCATTCCACTTGCGGACCCGTACATGAAGCCACTCACCACCACTGGAACTCCCCAGTTGCCAGCAGCAATTGAAGCTACGTGACTGAACGCAAAATTAACCCTCACTTTTAATTAGTTTATTGGTCTGAACGTTAATAGAAAACTTTGCCTTGTATCAAGTGCTTGCATTATCACGTACTTACCTTCCATGCCCAACCTGATCGAAGGGAGACAAGTCTTTTGAAGCATTTAGGGGAAGAGCTGCTGCAGCACCCGCCGAGAAGTACCTTGCGGACGCTATCTTACCATTGCACGAACCCACCGGAAACTGGGGACCCAGTTGACAAGCTCCCTCGGAGAACTGGGTGCTCCGGGACGCTTCATATGGGTTCGAAGGGTTGTAAGCAAAACTCGGGTGTGTGGGATCGATGCCCGTGTCGATGACTCCGATCGTTATTCCTTCTCCTGCATGCTTCTCACCCCCTTCTCGGGTCCATATTCCTTCCGGTAGGCCGAGTAAGTGAGGTGTGTAGGTGGTCATTAGCTTTGCGCCCCTATCTTTCTCTATCCGCAGCACCCCAGGAGCCAATTCAAGTCTCCTTGCCTGGATCCAACATGTTCATAGAAATTTAATTTATGTCCTACTTAATTGCACCATTTAACGAGTTAACAGTACAATATTATGCAAGTTAATTGGTGGTTTATTGGCTTCACTTGAGATGGAGTGGTGTGTACGGCAAAGCCATTGACAATGTGGTGGAAGCTGTAGAGTTTGGTGTAAGATCCAGCTTCTAAGTTGCCCTGGAGAAGCTGGTCATGGGACTTGACCAAACGCGTCGCGTGTGACTTGCATGACTCACTGAGTCCAACCCATATATATGCACCGAGTCAGACATTGAAACCAAATTTAGTAAAATGTTTTATATGTGAACGAATTTTTTAGGCTTGCTACCATTCAGGTTGGAACCGACTGTGTTGTCTAGGTGGTGTTGCTCTTTGTCGAAACGCCACGGGTTCGCCATCCACTAGGACTAGATAGATGGCTCGTTCTTCATCCAAGCTTGGTTCACCCATCCTTAATGGAACAAGATCAAAAAGAAGCAGAGAAGATAGGACGAGAGATTGGATACATGAGAGAGAGAGTTTGGGGTATCCGCTCATTGTGGCCGAACAATATTAGAGAGTAGTGGGAGAAAGGTGCTAAATATATAGCAATAAGGCAGGCTAAAGTTACGAGCGTTAAGCCTTAGGGACTCTGGAATCACGTGGTTGGTCTGATTTAGGGGTCGCGAGAACGTCACTCCTTGCTGCTGTAACTGTTTGCTTTTTTTTTTTTTTTTTTTTTTTTTTTTTTTTTTTAACAAAGTAACCGTTACCTTTTCGTCGGCAGTTTATGGATTTTGAGGTGCAGCTCGGATGTATATATGCGAGAAAAACCTGGACGGCTTATTTTAATTAGTATTGTCCTCTTCTCTTTCGTTTTGTCTTCTTTGATTTAATTTTTTTAATGAATGTCGCGTTAAGGTAAAGCCTAACTTTATGTGGTTTAGCGGCTTTACCGTCTTCTTTGTATTATAGGGTAAAGTACTGCCTTCTTATTCAGGTTTATAAGCTGACATGGTAGCCGTTAGTTCTTGTGTGCATACGTATTTTTTATATTATTATCCCGTGTGAGGTGGAGTACATTTGACAACTGATCCTCTACAAATCAAGCCGGAAGGGTTTCCTCCAAACAGAGGGGAGGCTTTTGATAGGCTAAGGTTTTTCTTTATTTTTGCTAGCTACTATATAAAGTTTTCATGAGTCGGCTATGTTTTTATTTTTGATGTAAAGCAGGGATTTCAATTGAATGGAATGATGCACAACCGAGGGTTACGCTTAACCATTTTATAATACTAATGATTTACGATTGGAGAGATAAGTTGAACTTTGCATTTTGAAATGCCAGGCTACATGGAGTACCATATGAGATAGTTTAATTAATAGAAGAGTTTATGTGGCATGTATTTTACATACATTAACTAATTTTTAAAAATTTATATTTCAATATTTTTTGTAGGTCTAGCTAAGACCATATTGATGCAAAAATAAATTAATATCAAATACCTTCACATTGAGCTCTATAAGCAATCTTAGTTTCACTTAGGATAGTAATCATTTTCTTCTTCGATTGGCCATCCATTAATTATGGTTATATTCTTGTTTAGATTTGAGATTTTATTTTTCTTGAGGTTATACTCTTTCTCCTACTTGCAAATGCTATTGGGAGGGATCATGCCAAATAATATCTCTATTTCCTTTTTTCATCTAAGATAGAGTCACCGAGCTGTCACAAGAAAAGCATTCAATTTATCCGGATGCTTTAGAATAGCTAAATATTTAACTTTTCTCACTTGCTTTGTTTGTAGCTAGCATAAATTATAGGAAATATAAATATGTTGTTTAAATAGACTGAGCTAAATAAAATGGGCTTGTCTTAATAAAAAGGCAAAGTCAAACTTGTTCAATAATCAAGAAGAAATTAACCAACTTTAAATCTCCTTTTAAGGCTCAAGTTATTAATCAATCAAGCATGAAAATGATAGCTCAAGCATAAATTGACCACAAGGTTTGTCCAAACTATCATTGAATTAGAAAATATACAAACTTAAACATGTATAGATGACATGATATTTGCAGTATAACGTGTGCTTCATCTTTTTTTCAAAAAATATACTATTTTTGTTCATCATATAAATTTGAATAAGAGATCCGTAGAGTAGAGAGATGGATGCCTTACCTAATTCCCGGCATTTTATAGTTTTTCCTTGATTAGTATAATGCAGAAACTAATGGTACTCAAGCTTCATCGGCTGTTTTGCGAGTAGGTTCTGTCCGGTTCATCAAAAGTATTATAGTGCTTTTCACTGTTGTCTTGCTTCTCGTACCAACTTCCCATGCCTTTCTGGTTTAGCTTTGCTTTGCCGCGGATGGCTCTTTTGTTGCATTTGGAGCTTCCAGCTCATTGTACATTCCACAATATCAAATTCTATTTGCAATAATTACAAATACACTGAAACAAAAACTAAAAATGTAGCTATAAATGCAGTGACTACGAGCATTTTGGATGAGAGCCCATTTTCAAAGGACTCCACTTCTGCTATATTTCTGAATTTATTTCCACTTCTCGCTGACGGTTGGCAGCTAGTTTGACAGGCCTCAATGCATGACCCGTACCAAATACGAGTCAACAACAAATACCATCCCTCACACATGGAACATCGTCCAAAAGAGGGAGCCAACCTGCCCATCTTGCCCCTCGTTAGGACCCGTATTTACAGCGACGAAGGCGTTGATTTTTTGAGCAGGGCCTCACATACGTCACGCGTGTCAGCAGCACGTGTCAGCCCCGCTTTGCGGCACGCACAGTGCGCACCCAGCCGGCGTTGTCCGACTTCCAGAATTGCGCCAGCACGCTCTCACTCACTCCCTCCCCCCCTCCCATCGCTTCTTTCTTCTCCACAGACACCCCCCAACCCAACACCTCCTTCATTTCCTTCTCTCCATTTCTGTCTTCTAATAATCATTCATTATTTCCCTCCAGTTATTACCCATAACGAAAACAACATCCTTTCTAAAGTAGTGCAAGAAAAAAAGAAATTAGAGCTCCTTCTTTCTTATCGCCCCTCCAAGCCTTTCCCAATCTCCTTCCAATCGGTCTACCCAGCTCCATTTTAATTTATTCTTGTGCCATGGTATGCGGATATAGGGGGATCTGATGCAAGATTGGGAGGGTTTTAGGGTTTTTGGCTTGCTTAGGGTTGCCTCCCTGTAAATATGATCAAGCAGATTCTTGGCAAGCTGCCCCGCAAGCCCTCCTCCAAATCCTCCACCGCTGCGGACTCCCCCGACGGCCTTATCGCCTCCCCAGGCCCCACCGCCGGCCTCCCCCACGCCGCCTCCTCCTCCTCCGGCCGAACCCCGAATTCGACCTCCGCTGCCGCCGGCAAATCCTCCCACGGAAAGAAATCCTCCTCGCAGCCTGCCGGCAGCAACGGCCATGGCAGCGCCGCCGCTGTGCAGACGCTGGTCTACGAGCCGCTGCCCATCTTCCGCGACGTCCCCAGCTCGGAGAAACCGAGTTTGTTCTTGAAGAAGATGGTCATGTGCTGCGTGGTGTTCGACTTCACCGACCCCACCAAGAACCTCCGGGCGAAGGAGGTGAAGCGGCAGACGCTGCTGGAGCTCGTGGACTATGTCGCGACGGCGACCACCAAGTTCACCGAGGCGGCGATGCAGGAGGCGACGCGGATGGTGGCCGCAAACCTTTTCCGCACCTTGCCCTCGTCCATGTCCGACTCCACCTTCCGGGGGCTCCCCGAGGGGTTCGACGCCGAGGAGGAGGAGCCCGCCATGGAGCCCGCCTGGCCCCACCTTCAGGTGGTCTACGAGTTCCTACTGCGGTTCGTGGCCTCGTCGGAGACCGACGCCAAGCTCGCCAAGCGCTACATCGACCATTCCTTCGTGCTGCGCCTGCTCGACCTCTTCGACTCCGAGGATCAGCGGGAGCGGGAGTACCTCAAGACGATTCTCCACCGCGTGTATGGCAAGTTCATGGTTCACCGCCCCTTCATCCGCAAAGCCATCAACAACATCTTCTACCGCTTCATCTTCGAGACCGAGAAGCACAATGGGATCGCCGAGCTGCTGGAGATACTGGGAAGCATTATTAACGGGTTCGCTCTGCCGCTCAAGGAGGAGCATAAGCTCTTCCTCGTTCGCGCTCTCATCCCGCTTCATAAGCCTAAGTGTGTGGCTCTGTACCACCAGCAGCTCTCCTATTGCATCACCCAGTTCGTGGAGAAGGACTTTAAGCTGGCAGATACTGTCATCAGAGGGCTCATGAAGTACTGGCCAATCACCAATAGCTCCAAGGAAGTCATGTTTCTTGGGGAGCTGGAGGAGGTTCTGGAAGCCACTCAGCTTGCAGAGTTCCAGAGGTGTATGGTGCCCTTGTTCCGGCAGATTGGCCGTTGCCTAAATAGCTCGCACTTTCAGGTAGTCAATTCCTGAGATATTTGCTTGGTTTCATATGCTCTTCTGCTTTTCTTGTGTTTTTTTTTTTTTTTTTTAAATTCTTGTATCATAGCCTAGGTATTCAATTTTGGTGGAGATATCCTATACATGAGAGATTATGGATGATTCTTTTATGTAAAGTGATCGCTATAGAGAAAGGTTAATAGGTATATACATGGAATAGTTAACAGAAGACATTAAAAATGATTATGGCATAGGAAGCTCAGGATAAGTTATGAACACAAACTTACCTTCAGTGTTGGAGAAGTCAAATGAGGTCATTGTAAGTGAATGTTTGGATCTGTCTGGAAGCAGGGGGTGGAAAGCAAGGAAAGTTCAATGGTGAATGTGGAGAAGGAATAGGACTTTCAATTATTGATGATTGAGCTTACAATGAATGAAGACAAAATGGTACTAAAAGCCAACTTTAAGTGGCAATTCTTTTCTTTTTCATGGGCTTTGAAGATTTCCAGAATTTTATCCATAGGTTCCAATCCTTAGAAAAATCAAAATGTTAACATCTTATTTGATATAGCATAGATTTGGAGATCCGTCTAAGCGAGCAATCAAAATTTGTTGCAATGTTTAAGAAATTAGCAAGCTTTCCTAGGCTTAGCTTTTTTGTCCATTGCTATATCTCAATGATCTTAGACTCACTAGGAGCACTTTTTGAGATCTAGTGATATCTCACATTCATTTGTAAAATCTTAATGTTTTAACGGTCAAAAGTTAGTAGAAACTTGCAACCATAAATTATTGAAGAATTTATTCTGATTCTTTGTGCTTTTTGTATAAGCATTTAGCTAATAATGTTTTAGCCTTGAGATGAGTCTTCTAGTTGAATCTGAGGCCCATATTATAAATTGCCCAGGGTTGGCATTGTCAAACAAGGGGTCAGTAGAAAGATTGCTAGAAAATTTGCGACTTATGAACTACTGTCTTCTTTTTGTTTCTAAACTCAATTCTTGCTCTTTATCTTAATCAATTTTTCTTAAGGATCTTATGTTTGTCATTGATGTGCTTTGTGTGTTAATTTGTGACATCATTTTGTTTTTTTCCCATTTCATCAATCTAAGGTTGCATCTAAGGGGGGAAAGGGATTTTCATTGTTTAACTAGGAGATTTCAATAGCTTTCTAGATTGCCCCCTGTGAAAATAAAAACTAACAAGTATAATAAATAAATAAGCTTAAGCTAGCATGTTATTTGGATTCTACTTCATCATTGGTTTCTATTTTCAAAGCCAGGTGCTCCAAAACTCAACGTGTCTTGAAATAATGTTCACTAATTTCATGCATGTCATTCTTTTGGGCAACCCTCTGGCCTATGTTGGGGTCACTTTACACTAAAGTTTCAGTATAGCTTGTCTTGCACATGTGCAGGTTGTCTTGAACATTTTTTAATGTTTTACTAATTATTGGAATTGTTGCTAGCTTTTTGGTTTGTTTGACCTACAAGACTGGCCTATTTAGTTTTACCACATTCACCTAAAGTTTGCTAAACTGGTATCATGACGATGTGACCCATAGTTAGGTTTGTCATAGGGGTTGGCACCGTATCGTACCATATTGTACCGAGTATACGGTAATGGATCAGTATCGAATTAGTACGTAGTCTCATACTGACACTCGGAACACCTCGCCGTCTTGTACCGTACCACGTATCGATATTGTAATAGGATAGTACGGTATGGGATCCGATACTGAGACGGTGAACCTTGACCCATACTAGTCGGCTAGTAGTACGGTAGGATACAAGTTGGTATCATGCCTTGCTAAAGCATGCGAAAATAGGGGGAGGAAGAGACATCGACTCACCTGAGAGAAATAGAGGATGGTCTAATGATACTGTCGATGAGGTCGAGGTCAGGGAGTAATCCCCCATTGATCAACATCAAGATGAAACCCTAGATGAGGTTACTCCCTCATGGATCAACATCAAGATGAAACCCTAGATGAGGGCAAAGGAGAGGAAGGGGGGAGAGAGAGGCCTTTGCTCACCTAAGAGAGAGAGGATGGTCCAATGCCATTGGGGAGAGGGGTGGATGCATGGGTGGTGATGTCGTTGATGAGTTCCCAATTAGAGAGCAATCATGTGTAGATTGATATTGAGATAAGACCCTAAATGAGGGATCAATCGCTAATGGCAAGGAGGATGTGGTGGAGGAGGGATCGCAAGATGGTGAGAGTGCAGAGTCGGAGAGAGCCGCCCTCAAAGGTTCTTGAATAGGTATGGATATCTCAATGAAAAAGTATTGGCGCAATTTATAGCTCGAACCAACCTGCACGACTGAACTGCCCCGGGTCAGCATTGATTCAATTCGATATAAACTAAATTGTTTGATTTGGATCAATTCGGCATTCCTTGCATTCACTTACACATCACCATCATTCCACATCAATCAAGCACCACCATTATGCAGGAATCAATAAACTTAGGATCTATTTTTACTAAATTTAAGATTTTTTTTTTTGGTATTTTCATTCCTAGACATCAATATCTATATTATATAAAATATAATATCATTTCATAAGGTATAGATTTATTGAGTTGCTCAAGCTATTATTAATTTAGATGCTAACTATCTAATTGGATAAACTATCATGAAATTTTATTCTTGATGATTCAAAGTTGATATAGATAATTCTGAGGAGTCTGAGTTTATAGAATGCAATAAACATTATAGTTTTCATAGCACATAATAGACATGTTGAATGGGCTGGTCGAGCCAGGTTTGGGTCGAGCTCAGCCCTAGATATAACTACAACTTGAGCTCAGCCCTAGATATAACTAAAACTCGCTAGGTTCAGACCCAGCCTGGGTTCGATACTTGGACTTCAAGCTTCAGGCTTCATACATGTCATCGAGGTGGCAAACATGGAGCGTGGAGGCATGACGGTGCTGTAGGTGAAGATGAGGGTTGATGGTGGAGAAGACTGCATGGTGATGGTGGCAAAGGCGGAGTCAAGGTTGCCAAATCGGATGAGGGATTGGTCATAGTTGTGGAGGTTGAGGTGGGGGCTAATGAGAATGGAGGTCAAGTTGAGAAGGTGGAGGGTGTTTGTGTCCCGTGGGGGTTGGGGAGTGTTCCGATGGAGGGTGTAGAGGAGGCTTGATGTGGAGGTGGCACTTGCAGCGGTGGCCTTGTCGGTGAAGGACAAGGCAAAGGGGCTGTTGTGAGTAAAGGGAGGTTGCTACAGATCATTCGTGATGCCCACAGTCGAGGGGAGGGGGGAGGATTTGGGAGGGGTGCAGTTGAGGGAGCAGCATTGACACGGATATTAAACTTGAGTTGTAGAAATCATAACCTCTAATCACCTAAACCTAGCTTGAACTCATGATCTTTAATATCGGAACCTGAACCTAGCCTCTAATAGTGCTCGGGCGGCTCATGTCAGAGATGGTGAAAATGGGATAGAGGTCCCATGAAGGTTGGCACCAGAGAGTCGGTCGGAGGAGATAGGGGAGAGATCAGAAAAGATGAAAAGGGATCGACCATAATGGCAGCTAGAGAGAAGAGGTAAGTAATGAAGATGGTGTAGGACAGGGGAGATGGGATGGATGGCCGACACAAGTATATGGGTTGGGCTATATGATGTAATATTTTGTATAAATCTGGGCCAGACTGCACTCTGGGCCAGGCTTCCGTATCTAAACACAAATTCGGCTTGTTTAACGAGCGGCATTATATTTTAGACCTAGTTCAGCCTGCCAGGCTCAAAATGCAGGTCTAGGCCTGTTTGAAAGTCATCAGGCTTGATCAAGCCATGTGGGCTGTTCCACCTATGAACAAGTGTAGCACAGACCTATTGCGAAGCTTTTTTTCCAATTTGATCTTGCCCATATTGTGTCATTCTTTGCCCTAGGTTCCAGAATGTGTAGTAAATCCTCAAGTCTACTCATAGGACAAGCATACTTTTGTTTTAGTAAGACGAATGGTACTATGTAATAGTGTCATTTAAAGTTTGAATAATACACTGCTATTTGTCTCCCCAAATTGGTTCACTCTAGTATGTGAAACAAAATCAATTGTTGAAGATAAAACCTGCAACAGACTGTGTCAATCTGCTTGTTTATTTATCATGTATCACAATAGGTTCTTGAATTAAATGAAGCAAAAAAATCCTTTGCTTGGATGTTTTCTAAGAATATAGCGTTACATAAGATGCGTTAAACAGAAAAAGTGCACTAGTGGACAATAATACACTTTTGTGGAAGTTAAGATATCTTATGTTCTGTATGGTTGGTCTTTCATGTAATGGGCTGGGCTTCTATTACTTCTCTGTGGAATGACGATGGCATTGTCGTTTGGAACTTATGTGATCACATCAACTGCATTATGCACAAGTTTTGTTATTGTGATAGTTTCATTTAGATGCATGTATCTTATTTCATTGTCTAGAAACTCATATTATTATCAGCACCAAGATTTTAAATCCCTTGGGATGGGGGTGCCCCATTTTCTCCATGGAATGGGACACTCCACTGCCCCGCCTCATCCTGGCAGTAATCTCGGTCTTGAGTCCTATAGGTACTCTCTGTCTCTCTCCCTTTCTTTCCTTTCCTTTCTTTTTTTCTTTCTTTCCTTTCTTCCTTCTTTCCTCCCTATTTCTTTTCTTTTTCTTCTTCTTTCTTGTTCTTATTCCTTCATTCACTTCTTTCTTTCCTTCCTTTCATTTTTTCTTCTCCCTTCCTTTCATTCGTTCCTTTTATTCTTCTTTCCTTTCACTTTTCCTTTTCTTTATCTTTCTTTCGTTTCTTTCTTTCCTTTTTTCTTCTTTTTTCTGTATATGAAGGGATTTCGGAGTCCCGACCCTATTCTGGTCTTATTTTCTCATAGGAATGGAATGGGATGGTTGAGATGCCCCCTATCTCACCGGAACTTAAAGCCTTGGTTGGCACGACAACCAAAAATATTACAACCAATAGTGTAAGCTTGAAACAAATCAAAATTTGGGGAACTTGTGAAATTATATTGGTTTTTCCATAGCTTTTCTCCCATGACACCTGCATATTCCACACTTACAACACCCCAATCAATAGTGAAATCTTGAAGTGTTAATATGTACTCTCATACAAATAGTTATCAATTCTTTCATAGTCTATGATTACGCCATTCTTTAGTCATTAGCCTCAGATTTTGCAGGTCTGCAATCAGTATGCACATGATCTCTTATTATAGTATCAGAAAAATATATTTATTTCTTTTATTGCCTTGCTTTTAATTATTTTCTCAAATTTCGTAAAATTTTCATTTGGATTGAATGTGTCCATGTTATTCTTGATGTATAGAACTTCATAATATATTATTATATACTAGAAAAGGCTGGAATGACAATGTTGGTGGTAATGATGACAACAATGATGATGGTGATGATGATGCACTTACCATATAGGGTTTCTTTGAATCTAGTCTCTTTTGCAAACAACAAAATGATCTCTTACTCTTCAAATGTTAAAAAGTGTATTCTTCATTTTTCATACTAGCATTTTATCAAAAAATGATGTATCTTGTGCCACTAGGTTCTAATGGAAGATATAATCCCAGTATTTTCATACACTAAATCCAAGTTGTGGGATAACTCATGATTTCCTCTTTTTTGGTTTAATAAAATGAATGCCCCTCATATGTAGTCTGAAGTGTTGCCATTCATTTCCAAATGAATGGATTTGTCTTTATATAACTAGCACTTGGCACAAGGCTTGTCCTTTTGTCTACATGCTGGTTCTGTTGTGTGTGCTTGTCCTTTGAACATGAATAAATAAAGGTTGGCCATGAGGTGTACCCTTTATTCCTCAAGGTTGTCCCTTCTACTACATTGTCATTGACCATCCTCGATTAACTCCATCTATGCATCCCCCAACCTTGTCAAATAAGTGGGAGTGAAGAACATTTCGCTGCATTTATTGTTGGTTCAAGTGTACAGTGGATGGACCAGTCCATTGATTATGAAGAAAATATTTAAGGAATAGGGTGAATGCTGGTGGAGCAGAGTGTAATAATGATTCTTTAATAAACTCATATGGGTTATCTTTGGATAAAGGCAAGGAATGCAGAATTATTCCAAAGCGCTTGGTTTGAGGCGTATCAAGCCGTGCCGGCGGCTGGGATGGTTCCGGCATTCAAAACAAAAACCAGCCAAGGAGGAGAGGGAGAAGGAAAAAGAGGAAGAGGAAGAGAGTGAGAGAGTGGGGAGGGAGGGATGCCAAAGGCTGTTGGAGGCCTGTCGAGGCTGCCGACACTTGTAGAGGGCTGTAGGCGAAGCTCTGCCTATTGCCAACTTCACTAGAACATTGCAAAATAATAAAAAAAAGTTGGGGGCAGGGATTGTGCAATGGACCCCTTGGCCTCTGTGCGGTTGTCTGGAGGGTGGAGCTTCTCCTCCATCCCTTCGCAGACTTTGGTGGCCTCCCTCTCTCTCCCTCTCCCTCTCCTCTCTATTGTCCTCTCTCCGGTTCTCGCTCTCCCCTGCCCTCTTCGCTATGTTAGTGTTGGCCGGCATGGGGGCTTACTGAATCATGCGCTGGTTGACCGTTCCAACCTCCGATGCCAGCACAGCAAATCTTGGGTCATGATGATATATTGATATGTTTCTGGAGGAAGGTTAATTACAAATAACCAGTAGTGGGTATAGAATCGTATTTGGGTGTAATATGGAGAATCAAATCTCTCATATAAATATGGAGAGATTTTGAAGCAATGCAGCACCCTAAATAGAAGTTTCATACACCTGAAGGTTGATTATATGCAACTTGTCAAATGCTTTGTTTGTGGGTTTGTTTTTAAATTTTTTTTTTTAATATTGACTAAAGAAGCAATAAAAAATATTAATTTTTGGCAGTAATAAGTGAATTGACTGAAGTTACACAAATGTATAGCTTTTTGATAGCTCTGCTTCTCAAAAAGAATGGCTTTGTGGATGGTGGTTGAGCCATGGTTCTTCAGCCCGAGCTGGAAATTATTAAATGTGGACTAGCTAAAAAAAGCTATTTTTTAAAAATAATTGTCATTTGGGCTAGTAGTAACCGGAGGACTGGACAAACTTTAAATGAAGGTGGTGACGGAGCGTGGTGGACATGATAAACTATCAGCAAGAATATCATTGCAAAGGAGCCCACATGAAAGCCAACCATCTCTTACCCCCTCACCCCCCCACCCCCCAACCCCACCCAACAAAAACAAAAAAAAATTAAAATTAAAAATTATTATTATTATTATTTTAAATGCCAACCATGCTTGTTGTATTCAAGAATGTTCACCTATTTGGCATTTTACAGTGGTAGGAGGTCTCAATGTAACCACATGGCAAAACTATGGCTGTAGTAGATGAGATATCATTAAGTTAAAACATTGATTTGTTGAAGCAAAGAATCGTGCCTTTTTATATGTGTGTGTGACAAAGCTGGAGGATGCATCTGTTATTAAAGGTCAGATATAAGCTGCATTGGCTTTCATATCTTCTCCTTGATGGGTGCATTAAATACTGAGTTTTTGCTTTGAACATGATTGATGTATGTTGAAGAAATATTTATAGTGGTATATAGAGTTTCAAGATGCATATGACAAGATTAGATTGTTGTTTGAACATGGCAAATGACTACAAGGATTTTAATGCTGTTTGTTATCATGGAGGCAAAAATGGCAAGGTAGATTTGTACTATCAGAATAGGAAGCACATTTAGTTCAAAGAGAGATGTTGGACCAAGGTTTCAAACTCAAGCATGTCGTGTTGACGGCATAACCCATATCGTATCAACTTGTATCGACATATAGAGTATCATCCGATTTGATAAGTTGTGAGTACATAAAGGAGGGGTATGGCATCTCATATTATACCAATGCGCGAAATGTACAGAGACATCATGAGATTTGAAACCTTCTATTAGACTAATCCTTGTGTTAATGATGCATAGATGCACATATCTTAGTTTTCTTGGAAGTTTGGATTCCTTGTCCAACCAATCCTTGCAAGGGGTTGGACTCTCTTTGGATATGTGCCATCTTGTATTGGCAGTATTCGCCTTTATGCATGCATAGGTTTAGCATGTCTCTTAGCTTAAATGTAGTAAAACTAATCCATAATTTAGGTGAGCTTTGGAAAATTTAAATCAGATTAGATACATAAACAATGAAGATGAGAAAGTCCTTGGAAAAGAATGGGTTTATGGAGAACTGGCTCTATTCTAAGGAGATTGGATTAGCAGTTCTTGTCAACAAACTCACTTCCAGAAAGCCTTCATTTATTGCTGATCTCTTACTCCTAATTTTTTTGACAATTATTTCAAAAGTCCATCCCCATAGAGAAGCTCCTTTTTGCATCATGCTGAAGTATATTTCGTAACTATTATTTTTGGAAATCCAGTTGGTTCAATGTAAAACCCTAATATTCAGTTTTACCTTCCTAACCTACTATTATCAGGCCCCTAAAAGAGCCCTTACTCCCAGCAACTAAACTCTAATACCATCAACTTGCAAAGTTAATTTGTAAATTTAATATAATGCTGGTGCTATTAAGGCTGGTGTGGTCGATCAAGAATGTAGGCCTCTCTTCCCAACTTGAAGAATATGCATGCTGAAGGAGATTCAATGGTGAATGAGCCCATAAATGGCTGGCTTTCCTCCTTAGCAGCTGACATGCTAATATTTTTGGTTTAGGGTTTTTGGGGACCTAACTAATGCCTATCTTCTCATACCATTCATGGATAAAGGCCAAAAAGCTCGGTTCATTGTTGTGTTCTTTATTATACTTCCACATATTCACCTAGCAATAAAACTTTCCAACGGTCAAGATTTTTAAAGGTTGAGATATTGGCCATTTTGGTGGGTGACCAACACCAAGATGAATTGAGATCTTGGTTTATCTCCCAATATAGAAGGTGGGAAAATTTGGAAAGATCCAAGGCTTCTTTGAGATCTTGGTTGATATATTCAGGTTGATTTTCAAGATATCAACTAATATGATAAATCCAAAATTAACAAAAGGTATCAATTTAGGAATTGTTAATTAAAAGTTTATTTAAAATAAAATGGCAAATGGAAAGTATTGGCTAAGATTTTATATAGGTTCAAGATAGGTCTTTCATGCAAAAGACCATCCCTGTCATTCATGCAAAAGACCATCCTTGTCTTTCGCCCATGTGTTACCATTGGATCCTCACAAGTTAAGGGTGTAATCGAGCTGAGCCGAGTTGAGTAGCTAGAAGCTCGAGCTTAATTTGACTCAAAATTCTCAGGCTTGAAACTCAACTCGAGCTCGATTGAGCCTTAATATCCTAAGCTCGAGTGTGACTCAATTAAAAAAAAAAAAGGCAAGACTTGAGATTGACTTGAATATCAATCGAGCCATACTCGAGCTCGAGTTTGATCCTTAGCCTATTAATAATGTGTGTGTGTGTGTATAAACTCGAATAAGCTCATAAGCTTTTGGGCTGAGTATCTTACTATTCGAATCTGACTCGAAAAACTATTTGAACTACTCGAGCTCAATAATAATTGAGTCGAGTCGAGCTCGTATAGCGCACGAGCAAGCTCGACTCGTTTACACCCTATTAACTAGTGCTCTTAGATATAGGAACCCATCAAGCAGAAGGAAAACATATGCTTTCCCATTAGTTTGGACTCGAATGCAAGATGCAGCCAAGTTAAATTTTCTCACTTTCAAGCTCTTTTCCGCTGATCGAAGCACAAAGAGAGAGCACTTGTCTCCTCTCATCTCTTCCCCTTATGATGCCGGTGCTGGAGATTAGTTGGGTTTACAAGTTGGTGAAGTAATGGATAGTTGATGATGAAAAAAGGGAAAATTGAAATGAACAGAAAAAAGGAAGGAGTTTGTTGGGGCTTGGTTGCCTTGATTTTTTTGATACAAGGTAATTTTTGTCAGAAATGGGTACAGTTTCTAAGTTTTTTCTTTCGTTTTGGATCCAATACACTGGATGCATATTGGTAAAACCATTTATATGTCTAGATTTTAATAATCTAATTAATTCTTCCACATATATTTTGTTTTGAAATCGTAGTCAAATAAATAATTGGAACTGCTTCGTTATTTGTCATCTTTGATGTAATGATCATCAGTACTAGTTATCATGAGACTTTGTTTAAAATATCATTTCCTATCTGAATTAGTATTTAGAAACTTGGCTAAGTTGGTTGGTTCAACCTGTCCGACTTATCATTGGCCGACCTTTGTAGGTTAGGTTGGACTTGCACTCAGGAAATCCTAAAACCTATTTTGATGGGATGACTCGAAGGGTTCAATCATTCAAACTATCTGGTCAACCTAGGTTCTTTTCTGTTTGGCTTGATTGGAGGGGGGAAAAAACTCCGACATTGCAAATCCAATCCAATCCTTTGATCATGGAGGTTGCTATGTTCTGGTGTGTCTCGTGGCTGTTTTGAGGTAGCACAGTTGGATCGTGCAAGAAGGGGTTGGTTGGATCTCATGACAAGATGCTAACTCTCACATGAACGAAGAAGAGACTTTCGGATCTAATGGGAACGGAACAACGATGGTTGGATCTCGCAGCAATGATGAAGTTGTCAGATCTTGCAAGAATGAAGACAAGGTAGTCAGATCTCATAACCCTGGGGACGAGGTGGCCGAACCTCATGGCCTTGGTGGCATTGCAACCTAGATTTGGTAGGTTGGTGATCCCTCCTGGTTTTAGGTGGTATGCCAAGAGGGAGAGGGAGAGAGGATGGAGAAAATAGATTGGTGTTTAATGGACAAGGGAAAGAAGATGGTGTCTGCTTTCTTGAGAGAGTGTACAAAACACTAGGGCGTTCACTTTTTAGGTTGATTGGCCAACTCGTTGTTAAATAGGAATCCAATGACCTGGGTAGCCTCGGCAGATCGGTTCGAGTAATTGAGTTCAAAATATTAATTTGAAATAATATCTAATTTATATCCATATTTGTTTAACAAATATGGCCACAATTAAAACAAATATGGATGTGATTAGTATCCAATTTGTATCCATGTTCATTTAGAACAAGTACCGATACATATTTATTATCCATATCAATTTCATATTCAGTGAACGAATATGGAAACGGATGTGGATATGCCAATATTTGACTGTATCCAGTTTGTTTTTGGCCACATAAGGTTTTTTTGTTTTTAATGTGGTCCAATATTCACAAACACATGATGCCCAATGAACATGCAAAATAGAGAAATAATATGAAGAAAGAACTAAAGTGGGGATGCTCAACCCGAACAGAAATGACTTGGCCATATCATATGCTTGATGGAAACCTTGTCAATTGGCTTAAACATAAAACCTTGTTGTAATATTAAACTCCAAGGAAAGTTTGATTGTTGCGATCCAAATAGAAAATCAGTTTGCTTCAACTATACTAGGCCCGAGTACACATGATGCACTTGAGAGATTGGAAGTAGGGAATGTTCTAGGACATTGAGGCTCATTGAGTTGCATTTTGGGAAACAAAATATGAAGTTCATTCATTAAGATTGCGTATTTTGGGAATAAAATTAAAAATGAAGTTAGGATGGAGTCATGCTTTTGAGCATTTGCATAATAATCAAAATTGGAGGTACTAATTTTGGTGCTTGGGCTATTACTTTATTAATATTGTACATGTGGTGCCATACCGATACATAGGATGCATCTTACTACAAGCATAACAAAAGAGTGTACAACAAGGTTTGTTGTATCGTACCAAACTAGACGGTATGGGGTGACCATATTAGTATCAGTTCAGTATTGATACACAGTACAGGAGGCGTACCAACACTCAGTATGTTGAACCGGCCTCATACCGTCACATTAATAGGTTGGCACTAGTACGGGGCTTAATGTCGAGATGGCGAACCTTAGAACCTTAGTACAACATGTTGGTAATAGTACCAGAATGGAGTGTAGCGGTATGATATACTTCACTGATATGATTTGGTACTGGCTAATATATGTTAGTGCTTAAATTCTTGATTATAATAGTTGAGATATTAGGCCTAAAAAATCTCTCTAGCTCTTGTCCTGAACATAAGCCATCGTCACTCTCTGCTAACTCAAACAAAATAAAAAGATTGAAATTCCTTTTGAAAACATGCTTACTCATTCTAGACTTGTCAATTGCTTGAAACAAGCTTGAATTTGCATTGGCTATTGGTTCACTTGCTTTTCTTCCAAGGTAGCTTATAATTACATTTAATCTACCATGCATTAGACACCTAGCATTTTCATTTGTATAGCTTGTCAAATTAACTTTAGCTCCATTGTGTCCATTATTGATCATATAAATACATTGAAATTGAATTAAGGGTATTCCAAAGGCCTTAACCCATCAAGGGTTACATTTGTTATCTACTCTTTTAACGCAAGACAAAGAAAAAGTAGTTTAAAATTGATACTTGATAGCCTATGTACTTAAACAGATAAAGGGATAACCCTAATATGATTTTAAACACTAAAAAAAAAAAAATCAGAAAAAGCATCTGTCTGGTTGTGGCTGAAACTAGCGAAACTACCAAAACTGGCTAATTTTGAATAAAATTGACTTTTATTGCTGAAACTGACAAAAATCTGAAAGTGGGAATTAATTTTAGTTTGGTCTCATGAAACTTAAAACCTTGCTGTTTTGGCATAGGAGAACCACGTACCCTAATGATTGATGTCGATCCATCTCCTTGTAGTATAATTTGCTAGAAGCTCAACACAGCATGTGATCCTTCAATTTCGTGCATGCTTCCTTCCCATCAATAATATCTGAGATATAATTTGCTTGTCATATTGGCCTTTTTGAGCATTGTTGTTTGATCTCAAGAATTTAAGTATCTCTTACGAGTTTATGTTGATCAGAGGCTGATATGGTACACATCATATTGTATTGTGTCAACAATGGAAACTCAATCTCATGGAAGGACATGAGTCTGTAAAAGGATATGGCACTGTAAAATCTTATGGAAGGACATGAGTCTGTTTGAATTGTTTTATGCTAATGTAAGGTATATTTAAGCACACAAACATTGTTTAAACTTTAAATTAATCTACAGAAATCTAAGATTATAAATAATCCTCAATATCTGTGTTGATTGCAACATGTATACTGTGCAGGTTTTAAGCAATGTCTGAAAATCAGTTGTGGTGTTTTTCAGTGGTTTCAGTAGTTTTGTATTGCAGATTTCAGTTTAGGAAAAGAAATAATTTGAAAATGGAAAAATAAAGTAAGTCCAGAATAGTAATTACACAACAAAGTAGTCTGTTACATAGGGTTTAGGCCAAGTTCATGTGGCATATAAACAAAACTAATAAAGTATACTAGTAATTTGTGATACTTATGCTTTATGTGCTTCTTGAACTTCAGTTATTTGATGTATTGTTGTTTTTTGCAATTCTGATGTTTTTTGGTGCTTAATGATCTCTTTCTTCATGAATTGCAGACATAAATATATTGAATTGAGTTATTTTTTCTTCATATTTAAAGTTTAGGTGGCTGTTATGTTAAACGTGTAACTATAGAATGTTATGTTTATAACGAAAGAATGTCATTATGTGTTGTATTTAGTTATCCATATTGATCCTTATAGAATACTGATAAGGGTCTCTTTAGAGGCCTTTGCCTGTCAAGGATTATATTTATTATCCGTCCCCTCTTTTAGTTCAAGAAAAATTGTAAAATGTTTGCCTAAGATCTATGTTATGTAGCCTCTGTACTTACAGAAATAAAGAACCAATCCCGATATGATGGTAAACATGAAAATAAAATTTAAAGAACACCAATAAATTTTGGACAGTTTGGCCAAAATTGGACTAAAACCAGCCTGTTTCAGCCAAGAATAAATAAAACTGCCAAAACTGACCGAGCCTGAAACTGGGAATTGCTTTTGGTTTGGTCTTAGCCGAAACAATTTAGTTGCTGATGCTTAAAACCTTGTTTTTGAGTAACTTGTCATAGCTGCTAGCTTTATATAATATGTTAGTTGCTAATGATACAAAGTAGGCTCAAAGGAGATGACAAAACTGCATGGGAATGTGTAACCATGTTTACACATTAATACTATATTTACACATTATAATAAATATTGTTGTGCACATACTTCTGATACTGTGGGAATTCCTGCAAAACCTGCGTTGAAACCTCCAGTCATGGTAAGTGGTAGTTCGCAGGAATAGCGTGATTGATGATACGCATGGAGGATGAGTTGAATAGAGGGATGATGATGGTTCTTTAATGTTCAAGCACAAAATAGTCCCCATTTATGGAAAATATATCTAGGCCTACCGTATACGGCTAATATGTTGGCAGTCAGTTTTAGAGATTAATATTATTTCAAACAAATTTCAAGATGCGTTCTTAGAGAAAAACAATTTGAAGATGTTTGATGGATTGGAGGACGTTACACCTTGGCTTATGCAGGAAACTCATGGTGTATCAGAATTTCCTTTATGAGTGTTATTAATTTTTTCTTCTAAAATTAACACTGGGTATATCTATTTAAACCATATCTACGTATTATTTACCATATATCTAATTCTTTGTGTTTGCATGGCATCAGCATTAGTGTTCTTGGATCAGTCGCATTTTGTTCATATTGTGTCAAATTCGATTTGATGTTCATTATTGATTTTTGAATTGTAAAATCTTCTGCCAAAGAATTAGGATTTGGTGTGATGGCACATGTGTGTGTGTGTGTGAATTTATGCATGTATTTACAATTGTCCATCCATGTATATGGAAAGACTGAATCCCAAATATTTTGTTGTCTGATCGTTGGTGGATCAAAGCCACCAATCAAAGTACTCTTGCTTTTCAATCTGTCAGGAGCATGTCATATAAAATGCTAGTGCTTAGAATATTGGGAAAATCCCTATATTTTGATCCAGTTTTTTTCATGGAAGTTGCTTTTTAATAGCAGATGATACGTAGAGCAAACTCTTCCATGAATACTTGCATTGAAGGCAAAATTTGCTATATTTTTTTGTTGGTTTAGTTTCTCATTTCCTGTTGCTTTTGATTGCTTCATAATGCACAAATGTGTATATAGTGACTGTATTCACCTGCTGCTTTTCTCAGAAGTAATTTTGTCCCTCATCAATGGGGCTCCTTTTATGCTCTGTCATGATCCAGTTGTAGACTTTCATTTCCCTCTTCCATGGCTTGCCTGGCAAAGAAGTTTCAGTTGCAGTTGGCTATTTATCCATCAAGCTGTGCGTTTGTGTTGTATGCACTTTGTCATTCCAGCATTTTGTTTGCTCAGATGGCAAAAAAGAGATGTAGATAATACGTTGGATATTTGTTTCCTGTAAAGTTTTGCAGTAATTGCTCTCTCATGAGAAGTGGCCTTAAATCATGGTTTTGAAAGTCCACTGTGTGTCAATTGGCACGTACCCTGCTGGGCTAGTATGAGCACCTGGCATGGTTGGCAATGCTCCTTTTTAACCCATTCTTTTATTTATTTATTTATTTTTTTTAATTTTCTTGGCATGATGTTTCATATTACCAGCTTGGGACGTGCACTGGCACCTCACTAGCTATATGGGGGTAAGAAATGTATGGTCATAAAAAAAACTAAATGTGAGTGGATGGAGGCTTGCCCTGATGGTCACACCCCTCTGCTTAGGGACCAGAGGTTCTAGGTTTAATTGTGCATTCACAAGAATTTAAATCTAGGTAATTAAAGTGTGGGTGGGCCTCCCAGTTGAAGAAAGGATCTAAATTTAGGAATGATTATAGATCAGGTGCATGTTCTTTGTGAATTTATTGTTCTTGTAAAGTTCTACTTTATTGTTTGATACTAACTATATATAAGATAACAAGTTTTTGTTCTCTTAAACCGACAATGAGTTGATGTTGGATTGTTCAGGTAGCAGAGCGAGCTTTGTTTCTTTGGAATAACGATCATGTCAGAAACTTGATCACCCCAAACCGGAAGGTCATCCTACCAATTATATTCCCAGCTCTGGAGAGGAACACCAGGGGACACTGGAACCAGGCCGTCCAGAGCCTGACACTGAATGTGAGGAAGCTCTTTTTAGATGCTGACCAAGAGCTTTTTGAGGAATGTTTAATAAGATTCCAAGAAGATGAAGCAAAAGAAAAGGAGTTGCAACAGAAGAGAGAATTAACCTGGAAGCGCTTGGAAGATGTTGCAGCATCCAAAGCTGTCAGTAATGAACCTGTGCTTGTTTCTCGAATCATCTCTTCCCTTAGCATGGCTTCTTCAAGCCCACGGGCTGCAATTGGGACTTGACAATCCTTGTTTTATTCGTACGGCTCAGTACAGGGCAGTGCCGTCCCTTGGTAGGCAGATTCTGCTGGTTTCCTATGTTGGCAGACAATCATGATATGAAGAAAAATGGCATTTTGAGGCTTCTTGGGTTGGGAGTCATTTTGTTTATTATTAGGCCATGAAAAATGTAAGTGTGTGTATAATTAGAAAATGTTATAGAGATAGAATTTGGCGTATGCCGCATAATATTTTATTTGTTCTTAGCAACATATGCTTGAGTTCGTTTAGTAGTTTTCTTCTGTATTATTTTAAATCAACTGTTGGGCTCATATTTGTTCATCTTGTAGGTAAGTCATTGTTTGGGTTCTCTATAATTTTTAATGCAAGATGGGCTTCTTCGTTCCTCCCTGGATTGGGGGATGGCAGCTTATTTGTTTCTGACTGTTTTTTGGATCTCCTAGATGAATGTGCTGTTTTCATCCTCTTTGTACCTTTGGAATATGATGTCAAAATTCTTTGAATTAGCATGTAGTTCTTAATGTTTAGAGGATTTCTCTTCTCGTGCGTGAATACTGCTGTTCTTAGTGCTCTTAAAGGATGTACCCTTGGGATCAATCATTAAAGAAGGCTCTTCTTTGGTCTTTTGCACTAGGTATAATAGCAGGGCATGATGCACCATGATCAAAAGATGTCGACGGGGGATTTCTGAAGTACTTATGCTATACCAAGTACAAGAATTTTCAGGACTGCACGACTCTGTGAAATAGTCTGTGCTTAGTTTCTATTGCCCTGTTCTGAGAGTCCAGGAAATCACGGCATTCTTGTCGCCTCTATTCAGCAATGGCCCATCCCGTAGCTTATGAATGTACTGCTGATTGGAGTGGCGGTAACCTGCAAATAATCCTTGAGGGTAAATTTTCGCTCCCCCCTCCTCTAGATTCATGAAAGGTTTTCATCTTCACCAGGATTCCAGTTTTTATGGGTATGGCATCCACCAAAAAAATGTAGAGAAAATCTTTCAATGTTTTGGAATGCTGGTACAATAATGGCTGATATATTTCAGTAAAGATTTATATTTGGCTGATCTTGATATAGAGGCTCTCAAATATTGTCTGCTGTCATCAAATATTGGCTGCCATCTTGGAAGGTCATGGATCTTTCCATATTTTCTTACCTTCAGCATCGCTCGTACCCTGCTGACCCACCGGGACAATCGAGGACAGCAGCCAATAAATAGTCTTGGAAGGGGTTTCAAAACTTGATAAATTGATTGTCCCTGTGGGTAACCAGGATATGAATGATGTTGAACGTAAACAAATATGGAAAGCTAATAGTTCATACCAATTGCTTGCTAAAATTAGACTACCCTTCTTTTGGATTGTTGGCAATTGTTGCGTTCATTGCCCTCTTTTGATGTTTCTCATATATATAGAAATGCTAAAAGTACAGTTGACCGGGTGCCATCTTATATTACATGATTCAACATTACAGAATTCTATGGCACATTTTCCTAATTCATTGTTAAATATTCTGTTTGCTGATTTATATGGATATATTTATACACGTTTAATTTAATTTATCCAATTTACACCATCTGCCGTCCCTTTCCCTCTCCCCCACCCTCTCCAAATAATAATAATAATAATAAGCAAAAAACCTTGGCTTTCTCAGCCCTCTCCCACTGCTCAAAGTCGGGTGTTTCCATACAATAGACCGTCACCCACGGACAGGGTTCTCTAAATAAAACAATAGATGGTTGTTACAACAAAAAAACTATCGCTATTACAGCATCATCATCCCCAAATTATTTCTTGCACCAGCTTGAAGATTTGAATTTTTTTAATAATAATAATAATAAACACCAGAGAATAACAAGACTGTTATATTATAGTTGCTACCTGATTAGGCTTCTGGCCCGGCTGGACTATACTATTATTGAATCTTGGTATTCAAGACAGGCTAGAAACCTGGACAAGTTTTCAAGTCAACACAATCAGCTGAATTTGAGGAAAATGCTCTAGGGCTTCTCTCAGTAACATGAAATGTTCCGTGGGACCTTCAATAAGGCCAGCCAACTTCAACATTTCCTATATGCGGTACCAATTCCTATATAGCATTCTCTGCACTTGATAAATGAAACCTATAGAAATAAATAGCTATGATCGATGGTGTGCATGCCATATGGTGCATGTAGTGTAACATACAAGTTCTCCCAGAAACGTGTAACAGGTAGTAAACTTGCAGAGAACAGGGCCCCGTAGCTTCATTCATTTTAAAATGAGTATCGCCCTTTAACATCATCACAGTCTGAAGGGCACAGCAGTGTTGATAAGCCTGTTGAGGTTCAACTAATTCCACGCACATGAACAGACCGAATAGATATGCACCATAGATCATTGTTTTACGTTAGTGTGCATATTACTGTAGACACTATGTCATAGATTTGTCAAATTGAGGCCGCATCACTATTCTTTCAGTCATGCAACAAGAGCATCATTTACAAACAAAGAAGAAGATTGGAGACATCATACAAATTCATCCTTCAATGTTGGGAGCCATGAAGATTCATTGAGCTGCAGGCTCAAAGTCGGACGTAAGTTTCCAGTTACAGTTCCATATCTTGAGAACTCTCAATCTTTGATGACTTACAGCACCGCATGGACCTGCTTCCGTAAGGTATAATGACAATTATTTGGCAGCTAATTGTGCCTCTTCTGCTGAAATCTTTTATGGCGACTTGCTCCAACTGATTGCTTGAAAGGAGTTAACTTCCGCAGAGAAGCATGCATTATCATCGCTAGCAAAGGAACAACATTACATTATGAGTAGGAGGGGGATCAAATGATGAAAGGAGTGAAATAAGGATGGTTACCTGCATAACTCACACTGATGGCCCAAATGACAGCTAACTGAAGATTGCACAGATAAAGTATCACCGCGGTAGCTGTTAGAAAGCATCAATCAGGAAAAATTATCTGCAGGTGTGCGCGTCTGGAAAAAGAGAAGGCATTTTTTGGAGGCCCACAGACCAAAAGCTATTACATCATAATCATTAAACAGAACTATAAACATCTGACACTTCCGTTTAGCAAGTTGCATAAAAGAATGGAATTACAGAAAAATCAAACAAGCACTATAAGACACCTAAGGTGATGTAACAACTTTAAAAGAGTTTCATTGCACAACCATTACATTATTAAGCAAGGGTAATAATAATAAAATGGCAACTCCAAGTACAAGTAATGTAGGCTGTTGCACATTCACTTTGCCTCCTTGATATGTACACATTGAATACATTGGAAGAAAAACATAAAGCTTGATGCGGTCAAAAGAAACAAAATGGAAAAAAAAAAAAAGAAATTACAGAGCTAAAAGCAACTTTAATTGTATGATAATAACATGGTGAACAAATATTCCAACATCAGTTAAAAGAAATTTATTGAAGACTGTCCAGTACACAAACTAGTTGAAGATGATAATAATGCCGTATTAAAAATAATGGTGAATCTTCAAATACGGTAGGATTATAATTTGAATTTTGCGAAACCTAGGCTAAATTTAAAATATTGATCTAACTCAATTTCTCCCTACTGTTTATATAATTTACGGCTAATGGACATAAAAATCGGCAAACCTGGTCATAAAAGTTTCATGCCATAATAATTTGATCTAAATATGCCAGCTTGATCCATCTAACTCATAAGAAAGGGATCTCCCATTGAGTCACTGCACTGTCATAAATAATGCAGCTGAAAGGAATGCCTAAATCTTGAGTTACATCACTTCAATGCTGTGAATGTAATAATCTAATCGAAAAAGAATTCAAACAAAGTTTGACAAAAGTCTTAAGCTAAACACAGATCTAAATCAACCACAACAGATACAAGGATAGAAAGATTGTTAAGAGTTTAGTTATGAATTTCAGATTATAAAGTAATCAGTAACTACTGAAAACAGCTCAGCAACTTCAATCCCTCCTACTATAGCAAAAGATGCTTTCCATGCAAGTGTACCTATTTTGTTTGAATGTCACCATGGAGTTGGAGTCCCACCATAGTGGCCATCTATTTAATAAAACCAGAATCTCAAGCCTACTTCAATGTTCATTGGCATAGCTAATGATATAAACTGTGGAATTCATCGTCTCCCCCATTTTTGATATCCAAGTTCAAGGATTTGCTAAGCTCGTGGCACCCCGACCCCCTGTACCCACACCCAAAAATGCCCCACTACAAACTAAAACAACCATTTTTTATTCTTGAATCAATAGAAATTCAGAACTATTCCCCTAGATCCTTGAAAAAGTTCTCCCCAATGATTCTTCTTTTAGCCTTTGAAAGCCTGACATATGATTGGACAAAATAATGGTAAAAGCAGACCAATAGTTAGAAATCAAGCAAATCATTGCATAGAAGCCTCATAGTACAACCATGATGAGCTTTGAAGAGTTCAAGCAATGTAAAACACCTACAACGCATTGTTAATATGTGAACCATGATTACATTCCACTTCTATTTTTATTATGAATTTTAGATAATATTTTATTTATCTGTAAACAAAGTTGTATCATGCTTGAAACTATGTGATGTACTTCCTAAACAACACGTGCACAGACCTAAGATGATTTGTGATATTAAATTTCCAAGCAGAGATAAAAGCTACAATGATTTGTTTAACTTATCCAAAAAGATGGAATTGGTTTGTATTGAAAAACAAACTGATGCAGTGCATCAAGCTATTATTTTATTTTATTCATGAAGTCATCATTTTTTTTATTTCATTTATGATGTTTGATTCAATCCAGCTTAATTATTTTTAGAAAGATTGGATTAGTTGACCTAAATCCGAACCAAAACTTTTTGTTTATTTTTAGCCAAACAAGGATGCCAATCTAGATTTGCGGGGACCACATAATTCTCCAATAGATTTATCTTTTATTAGAAAAGAGGGAAAGAAAAAAAAAAAGAGGAAAGAGAAAAAAATAAAGGAAAAGAAAAAAGGGAAAGAAAAAGAAAAAAAGAGAGGAAAAGAAAAGGAGGAAAGAGAAAAAAAGAGAGGAAAGGGAAAAAAATGGCATTTTTGGCCCGATCAAAAAGGAAAAAAAAAGTGTTGAAAGTCCATCTCTTGCATCTTGTTGGCTGTCCACAACTTCCACAAATCAGTAACACCTCATTGTAGTGCCATTAGCATCTCAAAATGTCGAACAATCACTTAAAAAACCCTAAGGATTGGAGAGATATATGAAAGACTACACGAGGCCATGAGAAATATGCAAAACCAACTACATCAAATACAACAAATGTTATAAGCCATGAATATGACTCATCAACATGGAAAGGATTAAAGGCAAGGAGGATCTGGAAGAAGTGGAGAAGTAGGAGAGATCAATCTGAGTACGAGGAAGAAGTAACTACGAATCAGAAGATAGAGAGGAACCGTATGTAGAGAGAGGAGGATTTAGGATTTTTGTGAAGTCTCTTTTTCTTCCCCATTGCCAAGATCCAAGAGCCAATATTCATAAGTTTCTTCTTCTTTCTTCTTTTTTTCTTTTTTGATTGATCCAAAAATGTCATTTTTTCTCTTTCCTCTCTTTTTTTTCTCTTTCTCCTTTTTCTTTTCCTCTTTTTTTCTCTCTCCCCTTTTTCTTTTCCTTTATTTTTTTTTCTTTCCCATTTTTCTTTTCTTTCCCTCTTTTCTAATAAAAGATAAATCTATTGGAGAATCATGTGGTTCCCGCAAACCTAGACTGGCATCTCCATTTGGTTAAAAGTAAATAAAAAGATTTGGCTCAGGTTTGGATCAGCCTATCCAATTTTTCTAAGAATAATTAAGCTGGATTGAATCAAATACTATAAATGAAGTAAAGAAAAATAATAACTTGACGAATAAAATAAAATAACGATTTGATGCATAACTTCAGTAGTCTCATTGAGGATCTCGTTATCTCCAATAACGTCTTTCTCTTATACTTCTACCTCTTCTTTCTATTCACTTTTGTTGGCATTTTCAATCAAATTTGTCCTAGGCTAAAACTGTCTTGAAGGACACTCAGACGACTGTTGGAGCGAAATCTGATTGTCATCGGAATCGAGGCTGGAGTCGGAGAAGAGGAGGTTGCTGTCGATGACCTGTAAAACAAATCTAGTTCGGAGTCGGGGGTGGTGGCTCCGGCAAGATCCTCCGACGATCAAGTCAGCTCTTTCGGCCAACAGAAATGGAGTGCTCAGAGAGATTTTAGCAGAATTTTTAGAAAGAGATCAAGAACTTCCTTGGAGTGGACCTCGACCTTCTGACAGACGAACCTAGTGAGGAAGCCGGTCCCTCCAATGCTGGCACCGCTTTCCCCATCGCCGAACCTGCCCCGAGCACTCCCGAACTTGCAGCTGAAGCTCCCGAGTCTATTTTCAAGCTCGACGCCGTAAAGGATGTACCGACCTCGCTTACCTCTGCACCGGCCGAGGTTTATGACTTTTTATAAATTTGTACTTTTCTTCTCTTTTTCTTTCGATGTATACCGAACATTTTGAGGAATGAAAATAAACTTCCTTTTCTTTATACTTGTGTCATGGTGGATGTTATTCAGAACCTCTCCAGTGATCGTAGTCAGGATCCATCTTCTCCAAGTGACGCTGAGCTATAATCCCAAGGTATCCCTCTGAAGCCCGTAGTCAAAAATTTAAAGAGAGAGATTCACCACCTGAAGAAAAAGTTGAAGGGAGAAGCCGAACTTCGAGGATCCAGAAAGAATGCTTCAGAGGCGACGATTGAGGTCGCCTGTCTCCGAAAACTATACATGAAAGATTCTGTGAGCTTCAGCATTCGAAAGGGCAGCTTCGAGAAAGAGATCGCCGAGCTCAAGAAAAATGCCAGCGACAAATCTTGGGCACTAACGGCAAAGATCGGCTTTCTCGAAGCCGATCTCAAGGCGGCGAAGGAGATCCAACTGGAAGGGAGCTCGCCGTGGTCTTTCAACAAGGCTCGGTATAAGTGGAATTGGTCGAAGAGGTTCTCTGCGCTCCAGAAGCAACTGCATGACGTCGAGCTCATTTATGATACCTACCGGTTGGGTTGGAGTGAGAGGATATCCCAGCTTGAGCAAAGGCTTCGTGTTGCTAATAGCGAAGTAACCCGGCTCCAAAAACAACTTGATGACAGTCATCAATCCAGCGCGAGCGGTGGACCAGAGCAGGTTGCCTCCTTAACGAGAATTGGGTGAGCTTTCGGAAGTAGTGGGGAGGGAGAAGGCCAAGGTTCAATGACTGAGGATCCAGCTGTCGTACGAGCAGCAAGCCGTCAGAAATGTGGAGGCCGAGTCTGAAGTTTTGAGGAAGCAGCGGCGAGAGCTCGAAGGCAAATTCCAACACGCCAACAGGATGTATATAGATGGTCTGTATAAGAAGAAAGAGCTTAAGAAGGAAATCCTTAGACTGAAGCAGTCTCTTGTAATGGCGGGGGTCGACAGCCCGAAGTCTAAGGGTTCCGAGCCTCTTTAGGACTTTGTCATCTTTTCTTTTCCATTTTTTTTGTACATGGTCTCGTGGACCTTCACTTTGTAATGATCTTCAGATTTAATGAAATAATATTTTCTTCGATCATCTTTTTGCTTTGTTTGGATTCAGTGCCTATTGATTTTTTCATTCCTCTCTTTTGCTTTGACTTTCGTTAGAAGGATTACTGAAAGAGTAGTTTTTCTTCTGTCTTTTCATAACCGAAGTCTTTTTTACCTACACTGTGGTGAGTTTATCCTTGTTCGATTTCATTGATTTTCTTTCGTCTTTTCGTCAAGACGAGGTCCTTCCTCCTACTTTAGGTAACCGGAGGTCTTTGTTTATATCAGGACGAGGTTCTCCTCCTGTTCTCGATGAGATTGACTTTTACTTCTGTTAAGGTGAGGCCTTCTTTCGATTTCCGTTGTGATCGTTGAAAGGTTCTCTCCTCCTGTCTTAAGTAACCGGAGGTCTTCGTTTTGCTCACGTTAGGACGAGATTCTCCCCCTATTCCTATGATGGCAGTAAGGGCATCGTTGGGCCGTTGATAGGACCTCTTCCTTCATCTCATTTTACGTTAACAAGATTTTCATTTTGCTTAAGTTAGAACGAGATTCTCCTCCTGTTCCTAACAGGGCTGTAGGAACACATAAGGACCATTGAAAGGACCTCTCCCCTCATCTCGTCTTAGGTTAACGAGGTCTTCGTTTTGCTCAAGTTAGGACAAAGTTTTCCGCCTGTTCCTAATAGGACTATAGGAGCATATAAAAATCGTTGAAAGAGCCTCTCCCCTCATCTCGTCTTAGGTTAACGAGATCTTCGCTTTGCTCAAGTTAAGACGAAGTTCTCCTCCTGTTCCTAACAGGACTGTAAGGGCACATAAGAGCCATTGAAAGAACCTCTCCCCCCATCCCGTCTTAGACTAATGAGGCCTTCGACTTGCTCATGTTAGGAAAAGGTTCTCCTCCTGTTCTTAATATGGCTACTTTTGATTACTTCAGGAAGTTATTTCCTATCATCACATGATTTTTGCAACAAAAAACAATAATATTGAAATAGAGGAGTTTTATTGAAGGCAAATTACTAGTAGTACATTCTTAGATTTTCTAAATTTCAAGACTGCGGGAGTGTTGTTCCTCTAAGCTCCTTCAAGCGATAAATTCTGGATCGGACGATCTCCTCTACTTCATATGGGCTTTCCCAATTTGAAGCGAGCTTTACCTAATTTTAAGGTTGTGAAATAACTGCTCGTCGAAGTACTAGGTCTCCCACTTTGAATATTTTGCCTTTGACTTTAGAGTTGTAGTAATGGGCCACTTTTTGCTTATAGGCCGCCATCCGAACTTGAGCTTTTTCCCATTTTTTCTCCAATAAGTCGAGGTTAGCCCTGAGGTCCCATGAGTTATGCTGCTCATTGAATGCCACGACTCATGCTGATGGAAGTTTGAGTTCTATTGGAATGACCGCTTCTGTTCCAAAAGTTAAGGCAAATGGAGTCTCCCCAGTTGGTAATCTTTGGATAGTTCGGTATGCCCAGAGCACATGATAGAGTTCATCCACCCAAGTCTCCTTTGCTCTTTCAAGTCTTGCTTTGATACCTTGCAGTAAGATTCTGTTTGTTACTTCAGTTTCGTCATTTGCCTGTGGATGAGCTACTGATGTAAAATAATGGAAGACGTTCAAATCTTCACAAAATTTGGCAAATCTTGCTCCGACAAACTGCCACCCATTATCTGTTATGAGGGTTCGAGGCAAGCCAAATCTGCAAACGATTGACTTCCAAACGAAGTCTTATACTTTTGCTTCAGTGATTTTCGCTAGAGGTTCAGCCTCGACCTACTTTGTGAAATAATTTATTGCAACCAAGAGAAACTTGCGCTATTCCGGTGCCATGAGAAAAAGATCCGAGTATGTCCATCCTCCACTGAGCAAACGACCACAGAGCACTCAGAGGTGTAAGTTCAAAAGCTGGCTGCTTTTGAATGTTTGCACTTCTCTGACAACAGTCATATTTTTTGACATACTCTATAAAATCATGGTACAAGGTTGACCAATAGTAATCCTATCGAAGTAGTTTGTGTGATAAGGATCTGGCCCCTACATAACTTTCATAGATTCTTTCATGCATATACTCTATAGAATCATGGTACAAGGTCGGTCAATAGTAATCCTGCCGAAGTAGTCTATGTGATAAAGATCTGGCCCCTATATGACTTCCGTAAATTCCTTCATGCACTTCCCATAATGCAAAGTCGGCTTCTGAAGGTCTAAGACATCTCAAGAGCGATAAGGAGTATGACCTTTTATACAGCTTGCCTTCATACAGAACATACCGGAAGGCTTGATTTCTGAGTTTTCGAGTTTCTTTCGGATCATGAAGAAGAGCTCCATCTTTGAGATAAGCAATCAATGGGTCAAAATCCAACATGGCTCATGGTTGATCTGCATTACAGACTGTTGCCCTTCCAGACTCGGATATTTCAGGACTTCGAAGAAGGCCTCCTTGGGCAGCTCAATTGGAGCAAATGTTGCCAACTTTAAGAGAAGGTCGGCCCTAGTGTTTTCCGCTCCTAGGATTTGCTTGATATCAAAACTGTTGAAGGCTGGAGTCAAGCTCTTTACTTTCTCGAGATATTTTATCATATTTTTTTTCGAGCCTCATAATCACCATTAACTTGTCCAACCATCAGTTGGAGTCAATCTGCTTTCAATTCTTCGGCGATCCTTAATCCTGCAATCAAAGCTTCATATTCGGTCCCATTATTAGTTGCAGGAAACTCAAAACGTAGCGCATATTTGACGATGACTCCTTCTGGACCAACCAAGGTCAGCCATGCGCCTGCACCAGAAGCATTGGATGAGCCGTCTAACATATAGGGCCTAAAAATCTTTAGGAAGGTCGGCTCTTTCTTTAGAGGAACTCGATTGTAACCAGGGAATATCGACTTCGTTCTATTCAGGCTTGGCTTCATCCAGAATGGTGCATTCAACTATAAAATCTGCCAAAATTTGGGCTTTGATCGATGGCCGAGGCTGGTAGTTGATGTCGAACTCGGTGAGCTCTATTGCCCATTTTGCTATTCTTTCGGAAGCATCCGTTTGATGAAAAACTGCTTTGATTGGTTGATCAGTAAAGAGGATTATGGTGTGCCCTTGGAAGTAAGGTCAAAGTCTCCGAGCTACAACTAATAGGGCAAAAGTTAGTTTTTCTAACTTAGTATACCTGATCTCGGCGTCCCTCAAGACTCGGCTTATGTAATAGATCGACTTCTGTACTTTCGTCTCTTCTTTGACTAGAACTGCCGCAAGGACCGCCGGGGAGACAGTCAGGTACAAAAATAATCCCTCTTCGGATTCGGGCTTTGCTAATAGAGGAGGTGAGCAGAGGTAGTCCTTGAACTCTTTAAAGACTTGTTGATATTCAGTGGTCTAGCAGAAGTTCTTTGGCTGTTTTAGGACTTGAAAGAAGGGCATGCATCGCTTGGCCGACCTCGAGACGAAACGGTTCAGGGCTACCACCTTTCCGATCAGGTGCTGAACCTTTTTGATTGATTTTGGAGCAATCATCTCTTAAATGATCCAAATCTTCTCCGAATTTACTTCAATTCCGCACCTCGACACCATGAATCCCACAAGCTTCTCCGAAGTCGTGTCGAAGACGCACTTGGTTGGGTTCAGCTTCATCTTGTACCTCCTAAGGGTGTTGAAGATCTCTTCAAGGTCGGCAATGTGATTTATTGAAGCTCGGCTCTTAACAAGCATGTCATCTACATATACCTCCATATTGCGGTCGATCTGCTCCTTGAAGATTTTATTGACCAGACGCTGATATGTTGCTCCTGCATTTTTGAGTCTAAAAGGCATAACCTTGTAACAGTAAAGACCACGGTCAGTAATAAAAGCAGTTTTCTCCTCATCTTCTGGTGCCATCCGGATTTGGTTATAGCTGGAAAAGACATCCATGAAAGTGAGGAGCTCGTGGCCCGAGGTCGCATCCACCAGCTGATCAATCCTGGATAGATGATAGATATATTTCGAGCAAACTTTGTCAGCTTTTTAAAGTCTATGCACATTCTCCACTTATCGTTTGCCTTCTTGACGAGCACGACGTTGGAGATCCAATTCGGATAGTTGACTTCTCGGATGAATCCGACCTTGAGGAGCTTGTCAACTTTCTCTGCAATTCCGTCTCTCTGGGGCATGGCTGCGCATCTTCTCCTTCGCCAGTCGATGCTTAGGATCAACAGTCAAACGATGTTCTATGACTTCAGCATTTATTCCAGGCATGTCATCGAGGACCCAAGCAAAAACATCTGCGTTCCTCTGCAGAAATTCGACAAGCTGCTCTCGTATCTCTTTCGCCAAGTTGGAACCAATCTGTACCGTGTGCTTCGCATTTTCATGATTTAGTGGGACAGAAATAAGGTCTTCCATGGGCTCATCCCGCTCTTCGGTTAGATCGTCGTGGACATCCAACCCATCAACCGAACAAGGATCTAACTACTCATCACTCTGCAAGACGATTGAATAGCAATGTCTTGCCAGAGCTTGATCTCCTCTGACTTCTCCGATCCCATAGCTTGTTGGAAACTTTATTTTCAAATAGTAGGTCGACACCACTGCCCGATCCCATAGCTTGTTGGAAACTTTATTTTCAAATAGTAGGTCGACACCACTGCCCAAAACGCGTTTAGACCAGATCGATCGAGAATTGTATTGTAAGCCGATGGAGCTTTTGCTACCAGAAAGTCTACCTGTCTTGGACTGTCTCGGATATTGTCCTGCAGCCACAATCAAAATTATTACGCCTTCAACTAGTACTGCATTACCAGTGAAGCCTACTAATGGAGAGTTCATTGGTCCAAGCCAACTATTAGGTATAGACATTTTGGAGAAAGCATAATAAAATAAAATATCGGCAAAACTTCCATTATCAACAAGGACGCGGCGTATATCATAGTCTGCAATATTTAAAGCAATTACAACCGCGTTGTTGTGCGGGAACTGAACTTCCTGTGCATCAGCCTCAGTGAAAGTCAGGGGCTCCCTAGTTCCTCGTCTCTTTGCTGGTCATCCAGATTTGCCAACCTCCTCCCGCCGAAATCTCCCAGAGATGATGTTGATAATGCCAAGCGAGGGCCAATCTCCTTATTGCTCCTCCCTCCTTAGCGGCTCTGGTTGCAGTAGCGCCTTTGATCGATCTTCCCGTCCTTCAGGCCGACGTCGCAGAAACCAACCAAGCCTGCCCCGCCTGATGAGTTTCTCGATCTCGTTTTGAAGCTGAATGCACTCAGTATTTGTTGGAATTGCGCTTGCCAGATGCATGCGTATCCTCTCCGATCTCGGTAGCTACTTCTTAGTTTCCATCAGCACCTAGATTTTTGGAGCATTGAGGGGAGCATAGTTGTGGAATCTTCTAAGGGGAGAACCCCACCGTGCCCTTCTATCCGGGCTTCTTTGCCTTCGAGTTCAAGGAGTTCAGGCTTGCTTGTGCTCTGGAGGAGTTCGGAAGCGCGGCCAAGCTTCACTCGGCTTTTCATCAGTAGCGGGCATACTTGATTCACCTGCTCGCCGCTCTTCAACGGCTTTACTATCCTTGGCCTTGAAGGCCTCTTCTGCTCGGACATAACCTTCAGCCCGAGCCAGCATATCAGCGAAATTCTTAAAATACTTCTTAAGGAAGAACAGCAGATCATTCTTCTGAAGGCCGCCCTTCAGTGCGGCCATTGCGACAGATTGATCCAAGTTTCAAATCTCTAGTGTAGCGGCATTGAAACGGGTGACATAGGTCCGTATAGATTCCTTCTCCTTTTGCTTAATGTTGATGAGGGAGTTCGAGCCTCGTTGAGGACGTCGACTGCTGACAAAATGAGCTGCAAACTGATGGCTCATTTGATCGAAGGAAAAGATAGTGCCCGGCTTAAGGACCGAATACTAGTTTCTGGCTGCTCCTTTTAGGATGGAGGGGAAAGCTCGGCATAGGATGGCGTCGGACGTGCCATGGAGCAGCATCATTGTTAGGAAGACCTCTAGATGATCGATCGGATCTGTAGTCCCATCGTAGCTCTCAAATTGAGGAAGCTTGAAGTTCGGCGGGATAGATTCCTGCATAATTTTCTGAAAAAAGAGAGGGTCGGTGCAGATATCATTACCGTAAGACGAAAGAGCATGGCGGAGTTTCTTGATCCGCCAGTTCATTTCTTATAATTTTCGATCCAGGAAATCCTCACGGTCGTGGATCTCAAAAGTCTACTGGCTGAATGGGGGCAAGGTCCTCCGAGGAGTTAAATCATGATCGGAGCAGGGGCTCTCTACCCTCTGCCTCTCTTTTTCGAAAGTTACCGACCAACTTGCCCAAGTCGGTCACCCCCAGACTAGATCCTGGGGTTCCGAAGAAGCCTGCTCCGACTGAACCAGTGCCGGAGGCTGCTGTTGCTGCATGACCTGTACTACTTCAGTGAGGCCGCGAACCTGCTGGACCAGTAGGTTGAACTGCTCTGCGTCTATCATTGCTACCGACGGAACCTGAGATGCTGGGGATGAGACAGGAGCGGGCAGATCCGAATAAGATCTGGCTGCGGAGGCGGTTGACCGTCGAGTCGAGGCCTTTTGGGGAGGCATCCTCGTGAGATCGGCTAGGGAAGAACTCTGAGGGAGAAAAAGAGAGATCTCTGCTGAGCGCTCTTTTAAGAACAAGAGAACCCCAAGAGAAAGAGGTCCCTTCCTCTAGCGCCAATTCTGTTGGTGCGAAATTTGATTATCGTCGAAATCGAGGCTGGAGTCGGAGAAGAGGTCGCCACCGATGATTTGCAAAACAAGTCTAGTCCGGAGTCGGGGGTGGTGACTCCGACAAGATTCTTCGACAATCAAGTCAACTCTTTCAGGATTGGTTTGGTTCCTACAGTGATCTTCCCACTTGTATTTCTCTATCGGAAGTTATAACAAGTTGGACAAAAAGAAGTTTGGACCGTTCAAGATTCTCAAGAAGCTGGGGAAGAATGCCTACCCTATTGACCTACCACCAAAAGTACCTACATCTCCGGTCTTCAATATGAGTGATTTGTTCGAATACCATGAAGAAACACCCACTACTACAGGTGTCGAGACACTATCTTTCATTGCAGATGCAGAGATGATATCAGAAGATGTGGAGGAGATCTTGGATGTTCGTCAGACTAAGACACATCAAGGTACACATCACCGATATTTGGTACGTTGGCAAGGACATCTGATGACTGATAATAGCCGGATTTCGGAGGTAGAGTTGCGCCAGCTTCGAGATGACCTATACCAAAGCTACCAGGAGGTTATCTCGATAGGGTCGAGATCTCTCCTACTCGGGCAGCACTAATGCAGTACATTAAGCCATTATTTTATTTTATTCATCAAGTCATCATTTTTCTTTATTTTATTTGTGGTATTTAATTCAATCCAATTTAATTATTTTTAGAAAGATTAGATAGGTTGACCCAAAACTTTTTGTTTATTTTTAGCCAAACGAGATGCCAATCTAGATTTACAAGGACCACGTAATTCTCCAACAGATTTATCTTTTATTACAAAAGAGGGAGAAAAAAGAAAAAGAGGAAAGAGAAAAAAAAGAGAAGAAAAAAAGGGGAAAGAGGAAAAGAAAAAGGAAAAAGAGAAAAAAGAGAGGAAAGAGAAAAAATGGCATTTTTTGACCAATCAAAAGGAAAAAAAAAAAGAAAGAAAAAAAATGTTATAAATATTGGCTCTTAGATCTTGAGAAGGAAGAAAAAGAGACTTCATAAAAATCCTAAATTCTCCTCTCTCTACATACGGCTTCCTTCTATCTTCTAATTTGTAATCACTTCTTCCTCACACTCGGATTGATCTCTCCTCCACTTCTTCCGGATCCTACTTGCTTTTCATCCTTTCCATGGTGGAGTTCCACCATGGTGCCGCTAACCTTGGTGGTCGTGGATACTCCAAATCTAGTGAACCGGTTGCAACCTTGAACCTCACCGACCTTTGCCTTCTCAATCAAGATAATCATTATTTTCTCGTAACCATCGTAACCTATTACCTTTTTAACCTTCCATCAAAGTCTATCCACTTTCCTTTAATAATTAAGCTTGGAAAGATTCATTGCCTGGATGTTTCTTTTGGGACTATTATATGTATTTGGTGTTGGTGTATTGAACTCGGTTACTGGCCTTTCATTTTTAGTTCTTATGGTTGCTATTAATCTAATTCTGGATTATATTGCTGCTGAGATTTGCTTTATTTTTTGCACTGGACTCTTAAGTTCAACTTAAAGATCTTATCAAATTCAAATTTAGAATCTATTATTGCATTTTGTCATTTAAAGTCCTTTTCCCATTGCACTGTAAAGTTGCTGCAGCACTGTAATAGCTCTTGCGGCTACATTACAAACAAACAAATAAATATAGCAATGCACTTTGTCATGCAAAATGCAAATGCATTAACACATTTGTGTATCTTAATGGTTGATGCATGCCAGCTGTTGGCATGGGACAAGACAGTAAACACGTTATACCAATTTGACGAGCACAAGCTCGATTACCAGGATGGATACATGCTGTCAAGCATCAAGCTGATGGTTGCATTCAAAGATATAAAGCATACCTGGTGGCCAAAAGATATGCCCAAGTATACAGAGTAAGCACTTACAGACCCTTTCTTAACCAATACCAGCTTCATTCTGTTCAGCCTGAGAACATTTTTGGCTGAAAATGTCAATCAGCTGCTGTATCACATGGACTTTAAGAATGCACATTTACTTAGTACCTATTTAACAAAACGGTTATATGTAATAGAAACCGTGTTTGATTTGAAGAGGAGCACAAAATATGCACATTGAGAAAGAAACTTTCTCAGATTATAGTCACCTAGAGCCTGGTTTAACAACTTCCTCTGGTTTTGATTGAATATATATGGACTTCGTCAATGTCAAACAGACTATTCTATGTGCATGAGGTATAACCCCATCAGCCACATCATTCTCACAATATGTCTAGATAATACTGTAGTCATCAGAAGTGATGCATGAGGAATAGGGAGGTTGAAGGAACCTGTTAACAAAAAATTTGGGCAACTCAAATTGTTTCGTTGTAGTAGTAGTAAGATCAAAGAAGGGCATAAATATACGTCAAAAAAATCTGCGCAGATTTATACCATTATGGGAAAGTGGACAAGGCACCATTGAACTATTTGAGCTCATGTTCAAGAAGGATTTGCAATAATGTTCTTGTTGCAGACAAGGGCTAGATAGCACGGCACGTGAGGTATTGTCCACTTTAGCCCATGGGCCTTACGGTTTTATCCCTTGGGTTCCAACCTAGAAGATGCCTCACGTGGGAAGGGTGTCTCTTCCTTATAAGTCAAAATACGCCTTGACTCGCAACCGATGTGGGACTAATAGAATCCTCCATCTTATTAGAACCACAACAAAGCCCCCCAGTCAAGGATGGACTCAGCTATGTATGGTCCGAGGAGACCCATAATCAACAGAGATGGACCCCTGCCCCTATCTGGCATGCCAATGTTGCGGACAAGGGCTCAATAGCTCGGCACGTGAGGTATTGTCCGCTCTGGCCCGTGGGCTTCACGGTTTTGTCCCTCGAGTTCCAACCCAAAATGTGCCTCATGTGGAAAAGGTGTCCCTTCCTTATAAGCCAGAGTTTCTCTTGACTCACAATCAATGTGGGACTAATAGAATCCTCTACCTTATTAGAACCACAACTATTCTTATTAAGGATCAGGAATGATATGCCATGCTCATCCTATAGGAAATCAGCTAGGCAAGTGCTGCACGTGCAATATTGACAATCACAAGTTGGCATATTGTAGGCATGGTGCCAATTACGCTAGCACCATTTGGCATGCACTAGCATGAGATTTTTTTAATAATTAGGATAACTTAAACTTCTTTCTAGTTTTATTCAGAATTGTTTCGTAACTTTAAAAAAACAATTTAAACATACACAGTGTCATACAATCAAAAATAAGCCACACATGCATGTTGAATATTATGTAGTGCAAGATTTTAAATATTATTAGAACGGGATGGTACCAGCATTACCAAATTGTTCTGACATGAAACAGGCAACGATACAGGCACTAGGATGCTGAAACACAACAAAACAACATAGGGTAGTGTTAGAGAAGGAGAAGGTAGAACAGGAGTTAGGGTTTGTGGAACAAGGCTTCCTGCCTGTAGTGTTAGAAGAGGAGGCAGGATGCCAAAAGATAGTGAAGCAGGGCATCTTGCCTCCAGGCTAAGCAAGGGAACATGATGGCCCCACATTGTGGGTTTTTGCATGCGTGTGTGAAGATGGCTAACAAGTAGCAATGGCTAAAGGAGGACATTGGAAGTTAGGCCCCCAACTCCCAATCATTATGGTCCATGGAAAACCTTTCCGAACCAAGTTGATTAAGATTGGGACATCACCATCTCAAGCATCAGGATGGGATGGCGGGGCGGTAGGGATGCTTCAAATGCTGCAAGATAAAACCTCAGAGTAATCTGTTATCTAAGATTATATGACATCCTAAAAATGCATTGGCATTATCTAATGACAATTCTTGACAAAAATAGATGGATCATTTGCAAAATTTTAGATGAAAAAACTTACAAAGACATATTTGAAAAGAAATAGGCATGGATGCTTGTTGAAGAGTTGTTTGATGATTAACATCACATTCAATGAATAAAAAAGTGCGCCTTAGGCACTGGGCACATGGTGTGTGATGCCTGGCTTAATAACAGCCAGGCGAGGCGTTTTTCGTAGGTGCACTTGAGGCGCCCTAGGCATGCATTGGCTATTTCATGTAAGGCATCCAATAAGCATGCCCAATAGGACTTTTCAGGTATTAAAGAATTTTAGTAAAATAAGGAACGTACAGCTGGTTGGTTAAGAGTTTTAATTACCTAGGGACTCTAGATATAGTTTTAGTAAAATAAGGAATGTACAACTGGTTAGGTAAGAGTTTTAATTACCTAGAGACTCTAAATTGGGCTGCCAGCTATCTTTTTGTTTAACTAAAAAAACAAACTTTAAAACCAAAAAGTTTATCTCTTTTTAAATTTTAACGTTTAAAGTACTCTTGACCAAGAAATCCATGTCTTATAGAATTCTCCTTCAGCAAGGAAACCAGAGAAACAAAGCACGTGAAGAGCACAACTAAACGTAACAGAAGGACTCTCGAACTCTCCCTGCCTGTTGTCTGGTACTTTCTGAAGTCTGAACCGATCTCTCCCTCCCTCTATCTTTCTCTCATCCACTCTCATGCCATGCCTATTCTTGTCTCTCTATTTTATTTTTCTTTTCCTATCATACTCATGCTCATGTAAGTTGTAACTGTTCATTTACATGCAGCATGGCTTCTGAAAATGTTAAAAAAGATCCAGGATGGAAATATGGCTATTTGGCAGATCCTAAAAACAAAAATAATGTCACCTGTAACTTTTGCAGCAAAAAAAGCTAAAGGTGGCATCTATAGGCTGAAGCAACATTTACTTGGAGGTTTTAGGAATATCATAGCATGCCGAAAATGCCCTGAACATGTGAAAGTAGAAACTAGAGAGTTTATGCAAAAGAAAAAAGACGAAAAGGATCATTTAAATTTGCTGCCTGATTATGATAATGTTGTTTTGGAAGATGAGGAAGAAGACGAAATTGCCATGGTTGATCCTCATGGAAAGAAAATTGCATATGTGAGAAACAAGGGCAATAAAAAACCAAGAGAACATGGTCCTATGGATGCCTTTTGCAGTATTAGAAGAGAACGAACAAGCGGAAAGAAAGAAAAGGGAAAGCAGACCACTATCAATGATGCATATAAGAAAGAGTTGAGAGAAAAAGCATGTGCAAATCTAGCAAGATGGATGTATGAAGCTGCAATTCCCTTTGAGGCTGTAAAACTAGATAGTTTTAGAGTTGCGGTTGAGTCCATTGGATGATATGGGGTGGGCATAAAACCTCCAACTACTTATGAAGTTTGGGTTCCTCTTCTAAAAAAAGAGGTAGCCCACACTGATGAGATAATGAAGAGTCATAAAGAGGAATGGGCAAGAATTGGATGTACTATCATGTCTGATGGTTGGCAAGATAGAAGTCAAAGGACATTGATAAACTTTTGGGTCAATTGTTCAAAAGGAAGTATGTTTATTGAATCTATTGATGCATCTGCCTACATGAAGACCAGGGAAAACTTATTCAAATTACTTGATAAGATGATCCAAAAAGTTGGAGTTAAGAATGTCGTACAAGTCATAACTGATAATGCAGCAAGTTATGGATTGGCTGGTAAGTTTGCTTAAAGTACTTTTTTTTTATAATTATCCTATTACTATATTTATGTTAGTAGTTTGTTAATAATAAGTTTGACATTAAAACTTGTGTTATTATGACAACTTTTGGAGGCAAAGTATCCCACATTATACTGGACACCTTGCGCTGCCCATTGCGTGGATTTGATGCTAGAAGACATTGGGAAGCTTCCTTCCATTGCAAGAACTATCAAAAGGGCAATTGAATTGACTGGGTACATTTATAACCATTCTAGTATCTTGAATATGATGAAAAAGTACACCAGCCAAAGAAACTTACTAAGGCCAGCAAAAACTAGGTTTGCTACTTCATTTCTCATACTATCAAGCATACACAGGCAACATGACAATTTAAGAAAAATGTTTACATCTGAAGAATGGTCAACTCGTAAATGGGCAAAGGAGCAAGTGGGAAAAAAGGCATGTCCAACTGTTTTATCACCTTCATTTTGGAATGGTATTCTTTATGCCCTTAAAGTGTCAGGTCTCCTTATTCGTGTGCTTTGTTTAGTTGATTCTGAAAAAAGACCTGCTATGGGCTACATATATGAGGCCATGGATAGGGCTAAAGAAGCAATTGCAAAGTCATTCCACCATAAGGAGGATAAATATAGTGAGGTCATTAAGATCATTGATACTGGGTGGAATTGCCAACTACATCGGCCATTACATGCAGCCAGGCATTACTTGAATCCTGAGTATTATTATGATAACCACCAAATTGAGCAAGATGAAGAGGTGAAGGATGGGCTGTATAAATGTATTGCAAGGTTGGTTCCAGATCTTGGTGATCAAGATAAGATTGGTGAAGAGCTTTCAAAGTACCCAAATGCTGAACACTTATTTGGTATCCCTATGGCAATTAGGCATAGGAAGACAAAGGCACCAGGTAAATTCTTAGTCACTAATTTAGTAGTAAAGGCTTAATATTCTTATTTGACTAAGTAATTATTAATTATTATTTGCAACTGATTGGTGGTCTTCATATGGAGCTTCAACTCCTAAATTACAATAGTTTGCTACAAAAATTCTTAGCCTTACACGCAACTCATCAGGATGTGAGCGAAATTGGACTGTTTTGAACATGTATCTATGAATTGTTAGCTTACCTTGGAGTTTATAAGCAGACAACCAATTTTAATGCAACTTCAACCTATTTTGTAGGTTCATAGTAAAAAGAGAAACAGGCTTGCACAATCCCGCTTGAATGATTTGGTATATATTAAGTACAACAGGACTTTGATGAGGAGATTTAAGCTGCGGGACACCCTATTTCATTGAAAGACATAGATGAAAGTAATGAGTGGTTGACTGGAAGGACTGAAGAAGAATCTGCTGAGGATCAATCAATTTTTGATGGTAAAGATTTGACATAGGGAGATATTGCTAGAGCTTCTGGAGTAGAAGAGGAAAGAATTAACCTGAGGTCAAGAGGAGGCAGGGGAGGGGAAAGGGCAGCAGGCCCAAGTTCTGACTCAAATCATGCTTCATGTGAGAGAGAGGCTGAAATGGATGAGGAAGATGATGAGGGATACAAAATTGGTGAGGGGGAAGATGCCTATGGGCCACTAGATTATGATGAGGATGAGGATGAATATTGAGGCCAATGGGTCAATGATTGATTATGTTTAATTAGAATCTTAGACATATTTATTAGAGCTGAGTTGACATTATGGTATTTTTTAGTTTACTTATCTTTAGTTGTTTGAGATTCAGCTTATCTTTTGTTGTTTGAGTTGACATTATGGTGTTTGGATTGTTGTTTGAGGTTCATTAATTTATATAATACTAGTATTTTGTGTTACAGATATTGTTATATAATTTTCTATGTTTTTTGCTTTAATTGGCAGCTAGATTCACTTAGGCGTGCACCTGAGCCTTGCACCTAGCACCTAGGCATCAACAGCCTTTTGCGCTTTAGTGTGCCTAGGGCTGTTTAATACACTGATCACATTAGATGAAAACTTTTGCAGACAAGATGTAGCATTTTTCTCACTAGACTTCTAGGGCTTCGCAATTTTTTTAATATAATAAAACTAATAAGATTTTGATATTCAAAAAGTTCACTTTCAAATGTCACCATTTGGCCCAACTCCAAAAATCTATAAGTTAACAAGAGTTGGAAAGTTGACCTTCTTATATTGAGGGAATTTGAAATTTAAAGTATTATTATTGAAGCTCCTTATTTACATAAAATATCTTAAGTAAATGGATATTCATTTAAATGATATTTATGTAACAAGGTTGGATTTTGGTAGCAGAAAACCTGCTGAGACATGATCTTATCCTAACATACAGGTATCTCCACAATCTTCAAATTAGTGAAAACAAATGATTCCAAGCGGTACCAAGTAATGTCAGACAATATTGAACCAGCATGATTCAATAACAAACCATATCGAGTAGTTTTCTCAATAACCAGAATAGTCCTATGCATCATCTTGATCTAGGCTTGGCATGGTACATGCCAACAAGCAAGGAACAATGTGATCGGGATTTACAATGATTGAAGCTTGCGTTATTAGGCATGCATAGATTTATGACAAATACACACCCACATTATAAATGAGAACTTCTATATGCACACAATCAATATTCTCAAAGAGGTTACCAGCAGACAACTGAAGAAGCAAGAGTGAAGAAAAGCACCCAACAAAGGTGATGGTCAGCGTACGGAATGCTAAGACAACAACAATATAAGATGCAATCATAATTTAGGCTAGGACTAGGATGAGTTTCTTCTTTGATTCGTATAACTAATGACGCCCTTGTTGATCAAAACATGGGTTAAAGGGTCAATAACACTTCATTCTCTTTTTTGGACAGGAACACTTCATTCTTATATCCACTTCTTTCTTTCTTCTTTTCTGACAAATACAAAAAGCAATTAGGTTCAATAACCAATGTAAGTTGACATAAAAGTCCAGCATTCTTTCACCAAAAATTAACCTTAAGTCCTATATTTCTCTCTTTCATCTCTACCATACTGGTTTTCCAGTTAAAATATGTGCCAAAAACATATGGAAGTTGTTGGCAAATCCTCAATTTCAGATCACCCAATCCTTTTCCACTCAAACATGTTTACCCAACCTAGGGTAGCACCAGTACCCCTGAAACCTTCATCATCCAAATTTAAAACCATTCTTTTTCCGGAAAATCATTCTTATGATAAATAAATCCATGTTAAAAAACCGGTCGCAATAGCCAAAAGCAATTTCGTGACGGGACATTAAATCCGCACATGGCCTAGCAACCAAACAAATCTTTCCAATAAATCATTCTATTCATCCCAAAAACAAGGGAAATTCTAATTCAAGATAGCTTACCAAACTGTGTAATTCGAACTAATGCCTGCCTCAAACTCGGGTGCCGCTGCTCCAGCTCCCACCTATCACTGCAAAACCTCACCAGCTCCCAAAGACCCAAACTTGCAAGCAAACCGAGGAGCGAAATCGGCATCCGGTACCTGTCAAGAACAAGAAACGATTACAAAACCCCGGAATATGATAGAGAAAACAGCGAATCGATCGAAATTTCAAGAAAAGGGAAGAAGGGAACAACAGGGAGCAGGCAAAGAAGAGAAGGGAGAGGAAGGCGTAGTTCCGGGCATATCGTCGAACGTTCTCCTGGACTCTCATCCGGGCCTGAGAGGGCCCGGCTGGCCACGAGTAGGACTCGGCGCCGCCGATGAACTCGAGGGTCCAGCAGGGGGTTCCGCCAGAGAAGTCATCGGGGGTTAGCTTTGCGAAGGCGTTGAGCGTAAGAAGGGAGAAGAGGGTTCGGAAGAAGGTGCTGGTCCAGGAAGCAGCATTGGAGGTGGCGGTGGTGGCGGCACCGCCGGAGGAGGTGATTCGGGAGCGGAGGAGGTCGGAGGAGGAGGAGGAAGGGAAGGGGTCGAGGGAGGCAGCGGTGGTGCGCTCGTCGAGGATTTCGAGGTAGCCGGTATCGCGAAGCCACGTCTCGAAGGCGGGCTCTGGGACGCTCAGAGACAGGGGGTTCGAGAAGAACGCCATCGAGGGCACGTCTCTGGTCGTAATAGGCCCCGACACGTTGATATGTTTTAACTCGCAAAATGATCAGTATTCGTTTTTTTCAAGAGAAAATGAACAGTATTTGATGAACACTGGCGCGGGCAAAACTTACCTCTAGCTGCCATTGCCACGGCATGCTAGGCTGGCACTCCTAGTGGTAGATTATAAACGCTCGGTCTTCTTCCTCACATACTTGAACGGTGTAACCTATGATAATTTAAGAGACTAGATAACATATTTTATATATTTTATTTTTCTAGCCATCTATTCAGGTAAAGATGGTATTGAATGACCCAAATGGGACCACTTGGATAATCTGGAGTTACTAGTTAACCGAATCTTCAAATGACCTTATCTCGAGTAATTTAAGATAACTAAGTTTGATAGATCATGACTTCATAAACAATCTATTTGATATTCCATAGAATTCAAGATTACCGCTTATATTATACTAAAATTATCTATGCCATATTACATAAAAATATATTTACTAATCATATAAATATTTTATAATAAAATATTAATATATTTATTAATATATTAATTATCAATATATTTAATATAAATATTTTATTAATCTTATAAAATTTTATCAATTGTTATTATAAACTAATATTTTTATTCATTAAAATAAGATATTATTTTTAATACTAATATTTATTTTGATTGAAAAAATAAAGTAAGTAGAAGTAATATATTAGATAACTTTATTATATAAATATAAAGTGCAATATATATATTTCTACTATAATTAAAAATTATTAGTATGTATCATAAAAATGATATATAATATTGATAAAATATAATTATATATATTTATATAATATCATATATATTACGAGCTTTAGGCCCAATAAAAAATTTCTTTCGAAAATCTAGCTCAAATTTATCCTAAAGTTGAACCCAAGCTTAGCTTAATATGTGCTAGTTTGAATCTAAGCTTGGGTTTCCCATTAAGGATCCAACACAAAATAAGAGAAAGAGAAAAAAACTGTAAAGGAGAAGAGAGATAGAAAGAACTAGAGAGTAAAAGAAGGACTAGAGATTAGGAGGGAGGGAGAGGAGAAGAGAGAGATTAGAAGGGAGATAGTTGAAAGATTGAAAGAGATGGATCGGAAAGGGCTAAAGATAGAGAGATGGGAGAGAGGATGGAGTGAGAGAGAGTGAAAGAGAAAGATTAGGAGGGGACGAGAGAAAGAGAGATTAAATGGTAAAGAGAGAAAATAGTGCAGGAAGAGATAAGAAGGGAAAGAGAGGAGATAAGAGAGAGAATGAAGATGCAGGTTAATTTTGAATCTGAATTAAGTATCGGCTTGAATCAACTTAAAAAATTTATTGAAGCTTTATTTTTGGGCTCAAGTTAGATTCCCATGGGCAATGCTAGTCAACCTATTTTATAACTATTTTCAGCTCAATTATATTAAAAATAATAAAATAATTTTAATAAAGTTATTATTTATATATTTAATATTTTTTTAGATGAATTTATATATAAATGAAAGATGAAAAATTAAATATGAATTAAAAATGAAATAGCAAATAAGTAATAGGAATTATTTTTCTAAATATATGATTATATAATTAAATGACTACCATAGGCCAACAACTGAATAATAAATAATTTTTTTTGTTTCGGTCGGCAATTTGAAAGTTGAAATGGTGGCAATGGCTAATTGGCTACCATGACACAAAAACGCGCCCCTTGTTTTTGTCGGTAAGTTAAAAATAAAAAGGCCATTTTTCTTAAAACTAGCATGGATGCATGCCTGCCTGCCTGTCAAGAATGTCATGGAATCGATGTATGAGTGCTCGTACCATCATCCACATGAATTCCATGAATGGCACATGCTGCACCTCAGCACCCTAAAGCCAGCGGACTTTTTTTTCAAATATTATTTTTTAATATTTATTTTTAATTTTTTTTTTAATTTTTTAAAAGTGAGATGGCAAAATCGCATATTAGAAATGCGCTTTCAAGCGCCAACATGTTCTTTCATGTTGAGATGGCAACGTGTATTTTCAAGCATGAAAGCGCATGCTCGGCGAGCACTGGCCTACCATATTATATTTTTAAATTTAAATTAAAAAATAAAATTATATATTTAAAATATATTTTTTTTATTTCATCCGTATTAAGAGATGCGGATGAAGAAGGCACTGACGAAGAATGGAATAGTATGGGTGGAAGTGGAGAGGGACCGTGGGGTTGGGGAGGGGGGAGGGGGGTGGGGCGTGGGGTGCGGGTTTGTCGAGGTTGGAGGTGGAGGTGGTTGTGCAGAGCTAGAAGGTGGGGCAGGTTTGTCAAGATCGGAAGAGAATGGAAATGATGGTCGGGTGGAGCCGTAGAGGACATGCAGGTTTGTTGGGATGAGGAAGGAGAGAAAAGGAGGTTTGATAGCCGCATGGAGTCGAGTGCGGTGAGGATAGTGGGTATGGTACGAATAATGGTGGGATGGAGTGGGGCTGCGGCTTGGGCCTCACAAGGCGGCCGTGGATCATTGGGAGTGCGAGGGGGGTGGGCTGGGGGTGCTATGGAGAAAGAAAAAAAAAAAAAAGAAAAATAGAAGAAAAAAAATTGATGAGGAAGAGAAACAAAGAAAAAAAATAAAAAATAATATTTTTATTATTAATTTAAAAATATTATTTATATAATAATATATTATTTTTAAAAATTATTTCTCAAAAAAATTAATAATAAAATAATATTTTAAAAAAAATATTTATTTTTAAATAATATGTTATTAATTTTTGAATGGAATAGTATGGGTGGGAAGTGCGAAGGACCGTGTGGGGTGGGGTGGGGGGTGGGGGGTGGGGGCACGGGGGCGTAGGGTGGCGGATTTGCCAGGGTTGAAGGGTGGAGGTGATGGTTGTACAGAGCTAGGAGGTGGGATGCAGGTTCACCAAGATCGGAAGGGATGGGAATGGTGGTCGGGTGGAGCCGTAGAGGACATGCAGGTTTGCTGGGATGGAGAAGAGGAGAGAAGGAGGTTTGATAGCCGCATGGAATCGAGTGCAGTGAGGATAGTGAGTGTGGTACAAATAATGGCGGGATGGGGTGGGGTTGCGGCTTGGGCCTCACAAGGCGGCCGTGGATCGTTAGGGGTGCGAGGGGGTGGGGATGGGCTGGGGTGTTGAAGGAGAAATGGAAGGAAAAAAAAAGAAAAAAAATTTGATGAGGAAGAGAAAAAAAGAAAAAAAAATAAAAAATGATATTTTTATTATTAATTTAAAAATATTATTTAAGGGGATGGGGTGCTGGTTCGCCAAGATAGGGAGGGATGGGGATGATGATTAGGCGAAGCCATAGAGGGTACGCGGGTTCGTCGGGGTTGGGAGAGGAGAGGGAAGGGGGTTTGGTAGCCACACGGAGCCAAATGTGATGAGGACGATGGGTGCGACATCAATGATGGCGGGGCGAGGCGAGGCTGCGGCCTGGGCCTTACGAGGCGGTTGTAGATCATCGGGTCATGATGGGGTGGGAGAAGTGGGTTGGAGGGTGCTGCAGGAGGAAGGAAAGAAAAAAAGATTAATAGAAAAAAATGATGAGAAAGAAAAAAAAATATTTTATTATTAATTTATAAATATTATTTATATAATAATATATTATTTTAAAAAATATATTTCTCAAAAAAATTAATAATAAAATATTATTTAAAAAATATTATTTTTAAATAATATGTTATTATTAAAAATAATAATTAATTATTTTAATTATTAATAAAATAATTTTATTTTATTTTTTTTATTAAAAATATAATAGGAGAGCAATCGTGGGGTTCGACCACCATCCCCTCTCTCCCAGCACCGAAACTCGCACCTCGCACCCTCATGGCCCTGCGCATTCACCTCCACCCCATCCCCTCCCTCCAACCCCACGATCGCTCCCCATCTGTACCATTCTATCCTCCACTGATATTTTTTAATATAAAATAAAATAAAAAAATAAATAAAAAAATTATATTTCTAACGTGTAATTTTATTTTTTAATTTAAATTTAAAAATATAATGTGGGAGACCATGTCAGTCTGAAAGTGCATGTTGAAAGATTTCTCCACCTCACGTCCACCTCAACCCAACTGCTATATTTTAAAAAATAAAATAAAAAATAATATAGATTTAAAAATAAATATTAAAAAAATAATATTAAAAAAAAAAAAGCCAGCAGCGCCCGTCCTTTGTCGGAATGGGAAGCACCGCGGCCACCATCCCGTCCATATGTGGTAAGGTAGGGTAGGATTTCCATCTCTCCGCATCATTCCCACTCCCCCACCTCCACTACCTCACTTCTTTTGCTCTTTTTCCAGGGTTCTCAAACCCCTCGTTCCTCCCATCAACCACCTGCTCGCCTCCACCTCCCATCCTTCCTCCCCTCGCTCCCCTTCCCAATCCGAATAATGCAGAGACTTCTGGAGACCTATAAAACACCATTAAATATTGAATGCTCTCTTTTTGCTTATCCCCTATAAATAAAATACAGATCTCTACTACCTAGATCGATCTCGCCGGCTTCTCTTCCAGAGGATACCATCATCAGCAGCTCTAAGAGAGCGAACGAGTTGGTTGATGGCCAAGGCGAAACCAGGGAAGAAGGATTTGGATTCCTACACCATCAGAGGCACCAACAAGATCGTCAGAGGTAATCATGGATCGATCGACGTCGAATCTTTTTTTTGGGATGCATTTGAAATTAAAGGGTAACTGATTTGATGCACAAATGGGTGGAGGGCAGCGGGGGACTGCGTGGTTATGCGGCCCGCAGACTCGGACAAGCTGCCGTATGTGGCGCGGGTGGAGAAGCTCGAGGCGGACCACCGCGACAACGTCCGGGTGCGGGTGCGGTGGTACTACCGGCCGGAGGAGGCGATCGGCGGGCGGCGCCAGTTCCATGGGTCCAAGGAGCTCTTCCTTTCTGACCACTATGATGTGCAGAGTGCCCACACGATTGAGGGCAAGTGTGTTGTCCACTCCTTCAGGAATTATACCAAGCTCGAAAACGTCGGTGCCGAGGATTACTTCAGCCGCTTCGAGTACAAGGCTGTCACTGGGGGGTTCACTCCCGACCATGTCGCCGTGTAAGCACTCTTTGCTTCCATTTTCTTTTACTCCATACCTCAACTCCCGCAGGTTTTATCCTCTTTCTAAATTTATCTTCTTGGATTGAAGGTATTGCAAGTGTGAGATGCCGTATAACCCGGATGACCTCATGGTCCGCTGTGAGGGATGCAGGGACTGGTAAATCTTCGAGAAATTGCTCACCATTACTCTGCTTCTCTCTCCTATCCCCCCTTCTTTCTTTTTTTTTTTTTGATTCGGTGAATTTACCATACCATGCTTATTTTTATTTTAGTTTATTTTTTCTTTTTAAAGTTAAAGCAGTTAGTTTTCTTTGTTGAAGCTAAGGAAACAACAGGATGGATGATATGCATTACATCTTGGATTTGGTGTTCTTTATCCCGAGACATTACTAGGTCGAACTCCGTGAGCTCTTCTTTGCTTGTTTGTCTGTATTTTAATTTCCATGGTGATTTTAGTTCGTGTGACCAAAAGTTCTGGCCGGTGTTAACAGGATTATGTTGGCAGCTAGAGGTTTCTGATATAGACGTCTTTCTTAAGTCGTCCATTACTGCCAAACTTGTTGATTTCGCATATACCATGTTTCAACTTAGAAGAAATTTTGAGTCTTTGACCTACCCGTGCTTGTCATAATATGGTTTTATTGCAGTGTTAGATGTTCGAGATTAAGGATAAAAAGCAAGGTTCGCCGTCTATCCAGTACCATTCTATTATGATGTCGTTTGGTATGGTACAATAGTGTCAGTATGGCATGGTATGGCATATCGTATGCTTCATACTAGATGGTATGGGACAGTACGGCAAACCTTAATAAAAAGGCTTTAAGTATTGTTGAGAAAGGGATTGGAGTTAATTATTCAAGTGGTTCCATGTCCAATAGCTTTTATGTTAACTTCTTCTCATTCGGTATTTCATTAGTTTTAGTTCAAATTAGGAATAAAATTTCTGTGGCATGGCTACAAGTTGCCTACACAATATCTACTCCCGTGCAGCCGCAACTAGTAGCAATAAGGGCATACCGTAGTTCATCTTTATTTAATCCATGTATTTGTTTACAATGCATTGCCAAATTTTTTTACTATTGCTTTCTTTCTTTCTAGTCTAATCTTAGATATGATACGCTACTTTAGGCTTCTTTTGAATCCGCAGGTTTGTGAGAAGGAAAATCTGAGTTCTCCTATAATGAAACAAGGTCCACATTTTTGGTGACCTTTGATGATTGATACTGCATCGTGTAATGTGGAAAAATTAATTTGTAATGTTTATTAGAATCTATGGGTGGAGAGGGATTGTGGGCTTGACTCTTGTTATTATAGATTAGTGTTCTACCTTTTGCTTTAGTTTGACAGGCTAGGCTTTATTTGTTTTGTTTTCCCTATAGTTATGAGTAATTGGGCAAATAGTCACTTTTTATATTCAAACATGTCAAGCAGGAACAAATAGGGCAGGGAAACGTTTAGCATCTTACCATGTAGAAGTGAAATTCCGTTGACGTCATGCCATAATTTCATAGTGAAGGTTCCAATGGTAAGGGCATTGAATCTAACATCAAGTATGCAGTTTACATGGTTTGGGATTCCAAATGAGACATACACTTTAGATACACAAACTTAAATGTTGTGATAAGGATGTCTTTGGTTGAAACCAAATTCTCTCTATGATGATGCATGTATGAAAGATGATAGTATAACTTGACATTTGTAATTGGCATGCAATCCACTTGAAGTTTATGGAGTCTCTTGATTTACATAATAGAACTCACACCTTTTGATTTTTGTTCAACTTAAAGAATATGACCTTCTATGTGTTGGCCGAAGGCAAATTAAGAATTATACATCAAAGGCCTTTTATTTTTTCCCTTAAAAGATTTTAAGCATGTCAATCACAATATTGATGGGATAAATTGGGGAAAGGAAAGGATTATATGCCAACTGAAGTTTATAAAGACACATGTATTTACTGACACTTTAATGTGTCTCCCATTTATATAGTTGCTTTAATTGGGCAATCCATCCATGTGATTCACATGATGAACATTCAGTTGGGACTAGTCAGTTGCTTTAGGAATCACACCACCCTCTGCATTATATGTGCCTTAGCAGAGTACATGAAGTACAAATCAAGAAAGATTGCCAGAAAAAGAAGACACATAATTCAATGATTGGAGTTTTCTGGAACATTAATGTACAACAAAAACAACTCCTTTTGCAACTCACCATCATATTTAGAGTGCATATTAAGAACATGGTGAGAAATCAGATTCTAGAAGGAAAGGTGCTATAGCTAGCGCTGCTAAGGATATATGGAACTTTGTGCTAGTGTGGCTGAATTCCCCGATCAAGAGAAGAGGGAATGACATAAAAACTATGGATTCATATATTTTAGTCCTTTCATATCCATACTTTTGTTGAAATTTTAACCATTTTGCAATATCAAGTAATAAAGTTATTTTAAAAAAAAATTATATCCTTCAAACTTGTTTACTTATTTCATTCATTAATTTTAAAAGTTAATTATCCAATCAATTCTGTAGTTCAATTAGTAGGTATTGTGGAATGCTATCTTGTTTGGCTTTGATGCCTCTTAGTGCATCCCAAGCATTTTATGTAAGAGAGACCTCTATCTTATTTCCTAAGTTATATGCTTTTGACTGCCAAATCTACATTGAATTTTGCCGGCATCTTTTTGTAGTTATTTGGCCTAGATTGCTGTTCAAATATTACAGAATCGATGTATTCTTAGATTTGATAAAACCTACATATATAGGAATTTAATTTTTTAGTCTACAACACTAGTTATGCTTGATGACATGTTTTAAATTCTCAATAACCTGAAAATAAATTAAGAGCAAGTGCAAATATATGTTCATATTTTGACGCTTGTGCAAGATAGCCACAAATCAAAGTTTAACTTAACCTGCAGCTGGTCCTCATCTTTAATGGATTTGAGTAGGGTTTGGTTTGATTTGGATTGGGTCCGTGATGAGTGTATATTCATGAGTCACATTAAATATTCTATTGAGTTGAGTCTGATTGTGCTTGACCTAAACTTTCTGCAATCTAGAACAGAAATGTAAGAATCCACTCAAACTTTAGAGTTTTGGTGGGCTTCAATTCTAAGTCCCTGGCACCTGTTGCCTGTGCATTTCTCATACAAATGAGATTCAAAGTGTCAAATGAATATTTTTAGCGAAGGTAGGAAGGACTTTACATATAATATTAAAGTGGAAACAATCAATTTAGAAACAATTAAACAGAAAGTTGCCAGGTTAATGAAGAATCTAATATGTTGTTTTGTTCTTAAAGTTATTAGCTGTGATAATTTATCTTCTTCTACTTGGTATTTGGTAGGATACCTTTTTATTGTTATGTGCTCCTATTACTTGTGTTAAAATGTGTTTTACATTTTATTATATTGTTTCAGGCGACATCACACAGCAGATGTTGATTTATATCATTTAAATCTCAGAACTTACAATTGCAGCTAGCATCAGTATCACAATGATCTGACCTATGATATAGCACATTGTAACCTATTTTTCTAGTTCCATAGTAAATGACACCATAGAGAAATCCAACTCGAAGTCTGTTGTAATTTTTTTTTTGATTTACCATTTTCTTCACCATATTATTTGTCTGATTATTTTGAATTAGTTTCTAGATTCGTACTTAACTTTTTATGTTATTTTCTGGGTAGCTTTTTTATGATGCTATTTAATGTGTAGGTACTTTTGAAGCACAAGTGAAAAGCTTATCTATGGGAAAATGAATGTTATAACAATTATAGAACTTTTGTTCCTCTATGCATGTTGAACTTGATTACTCAGTGTATGAAGGTTTTGCAGAGAGAAAATATTGTAAGAAATTCAGATCTAGATGCGGAAATAAATATACCTCCAGCCATTATTGATCAAGCCCAGATCTAATCAAGTACGAAAGAAGATGAATCTACAGATGGATTTCCTCAAAACCTGCAAAAGATCACTGCAAAAGAGCTCTTCTAGTCTATGTCAGAGGATTTCAATGCCTATTCTTGATGGAGCGTCATAGGCTATATTTATAGGCTAGACTAGGGACTCCAGATCTAGATGTGGAGTTTTTATTTTGACCTGAGTCAGACTTTATTTTAAAAAAATTAATCATCTTAATTATCTTAAATTGTCTTTAATTAATTAGATTACAAGTGGGCCACACCAAATCCCTAAAATTTGGGACGAGTACAACATTCTTCCACTTGGCCTACATGTCATAATTAAAATGCCAAATAGATAATAAATAAAACTATAATATGGCCATAAACTATCTCAAGTCAAAAACTTTCACTTAAATAAGAAATTTCAATACACGAATCATGGCGGTCATATCCTAAAAGTAAATACTTTCTTCTATGTATCACAATGCATAAAATATTTTATTTAAGTACTTTATACTTTTCTTTATGAATAACTTTATACAAGCTATTTAGAATCCAACTTTATAACATGAACTTTATGTGCATGAAACAACAATAAAAAAAAAACATGTCCTTTATTTCTAAGAATAAGTGTTTTACAAGAAGCAAATCAAAAAGAAATTGAACTAATGATTCCCGTATGATCCATATGATCTTTAAACTATTTGGCCGATAATCCTTTAGTCATGGGATCTGCAATCATTAATTCAGTACTGATAAGCTGAATATCCACTTCACGCTTCTTTACATGATCTTTAACAGTAAGATATTTTATATTAATGTGCTTGCTGCGATTTCCACTCTTATCATTCTTAGAAAAAAAAACTGCAGCGGAGTTGTTATAATAAATCTTTATTGGCCTTGCAACAGAATCGACAACTCTCAAACTAGAAATGAGATTCCTCATTCATATAGCCTGTGAAGTAGCTTCATAACATGTAACGAACTCTGCCTCCATGGTAGATGAAGCAACTATTGATTGCTTATTATTTTTTCAAAATACAGCACCTCTAGCAAGAAGAAAAATGTATCCTTAAGTAGACTTTCTTGTATCCACACATCCACCAAAATCTGAGTCCGAATAACCAATTACTTCCAAGTGATCAGTTTATCTGTAAGTAAGTATATAATGCTTGATTCTTTGTAGATATCACATAATCTTCTTTGCAGCTTTTCAGTGATCAAGGTCAGAATTGCTTTGGTATCTACATAAAATACCTAGTGCATATGCTATATCAGGTTTTGTATAGACCTGTGTATACATCAAGTTTCTCACTGCAAATGCATATAGGATATTCCTTATTTGCTCTTTTTTTCAATTCACTTTGTGGACTGATTCTGACTGAATTTGTCACTTTTCATGATGGGTGCAACTATAGGAGCATAATTTATCATTTTAAATCTTTCTAAAACTTTTTCGATGTAAGCCTTTTGAGACAAACCTAAAATTCTTTGTGATTTGTCTCTGTGAATCTCTATGCCAATGACATAAAAGGCTTCACCCATATCCTTCATCTCAAAGTTTTGAGAAAGAAATAATTGTCTCTTTTAGCAAACCCAAATCACTACTTGTAAGTAATATATCATCTACATATAGAACCAGATATATGTATTTACTCCCACTAACCTTAAGATATATGCATTGATCCACGATATTTTCTATAAAGCCAAAAGAGCTAATAACATCATGGAATTTTATATACCATTGGCGGGAGGCCTGTTTAAGTCTGTATATGGACTTCTTTAACTTGCATACAAGGTGACTATCTTTATCTTTATAGAAACCTTCAGACTGAATTATATACACGGTCTCTTCTAGATTTTCATTCAAAAATACCATTTTTATATCCATTTGATGTAATTCTAAATCAAAATGAGCTACTAAAGCCATAACCATTCTTAATGAATCCTTTTTTGAAATTGGAGAGAAGGTTTCATGATAGTCAATGCCTTCTTTTTGAGTGAAATTCTTAGCCATAAGTCTAGCATTATATCGTTTAATTTTACCTGAGGAGTCTCTTTTGATTTTATAGACCCATTTACAGCCAATAACTAATGCATCCTTAGGTAACTCAACAAGATCCCAGACTTGATTTTTAAACATGGATTCTATCTCATCCTTTATGGCATCATACCAGTATATGGAATTATTTCCACTCATGGCTTGTGAAAACGAACTAGGATCATTATCAGGTCCAATATCAAAGTCAGATTCCTGTAAGTAGACAATGTAATCACTAGAAATTGCAAGTCTTATTTCTCTTGAGGATCTTCTTAATCTTACTATTTTGTATGTATTTTGAGTAATTTTGGTTGTTGGTTCATCATTAACTTGCTCTTCATGGAGTGGTTGTTCTTGAATTGGTTGTTCACGATTTTGTGGATCATCTTGAATAACAATCAATTCTTTATTTTTTGTGGGTTGATCAATTTGATTCCTTATTTTCTTAAATTTATCCTTACGAGGAAAACCATTCTCACTTAGTTTATAATTCTCAAGAAATTTAGCATTCCTAGCCTCAACAATTTTGGGTACATGGTTAGGACAATAAAACCTATATTCTTTGGAATTTACTCTATAGCCAATAAAATAGCCACTAATTGTTCCATAGTTCAATTTCTTTAAGTATGGATTATAAATCTGCACCTCAACTGGAGATCTCCATATGTGTAAATGATTTAAACTCGGTTTCCACCATTTCTATAACTCAAAAGAAGTTTTAGGTATAGCCTTTGATGGAACCCTATTTAAGACATATACAACAGTCTTTAATGCTTCACTTTAAAGAGATAAAAGAAGATTAGAACTACTAATCATACTTCTTACCATGTCCATCAGTGTACGGTTCCTTCTTTTTGCTATACCATTTTGTTGTGGTGTTCCAGGCATTGTATATTGGGCAATAATATCCTCTTCTTCAAAAAACTTACCAAATGGGCCTATCGATTGATTCCTTTCAGTGTACCTTTCATAGTACTTTCCACCTCTATCAGATTTTACGATCTTTATTTTTTTATCCATCTGTTTCTTTACTTTTGCTTTATAAATTTTAAAAGCATCTAGTGCCTCATCCTTTTCAAACAGAAGATAGAGGTACATGTATTTAGTATAATCATCAATAAATGAGATAAAATATCTTTGACCATTAAAACAGGGAGTAGAAAAGGGTCCACAAATATCAGTATGTATGATTTTCAGAACATTAGAACTCCTTTTGGCATCTTTAGAAGACTTGTTAGTTTGCTTTCCCTTTATGCAATCCAAACAAGTATCAAAGTTAGTAAAATCAACATCTTTTAAAATGCCATCATTTACCAACCTTTTTATTCTCTCTAAAGAGATATGAGTTAACCTTTTGTGCCATAAACTTGAAGAGTTATCTTTAATAATGTTCCTCTTTATGCCAATATTATCATCATGCATAGATGAATGATTACTTTTATAATTTAGAATCAAATCTAATTTATATAAACCATCCATCAAAAAATCAGTTTCAATAACCTTTTTATTTCAAAAAAAGATTAACTACAGAGTTTTCAAAATAAAAACTAAAACCAATACTTGTCAATTTGAAAATAGAAATTAAATTTCTAGAAAAACTAGGAACATAAAAAGTACTTTCAAGATCTAAAAAAAACAAGAACTCAAAACTAATCTAAAGGTTCCCACAGCCTCCACATGTGAACGTATCTGATTGCCTGAGTAGATATCTTGTTCACTTTTCTTCGGATCCCTTAAATTGAGAAAGCTCTGCATGGTATTAACAATGTGAGTTATAGTACCAGAATTAATTCACCAAGTGTTATTAGGAACATCAACAAAAAAAGATTCATGATATACAAGAGATATGAAAGTACCTTTCTTTTCAAGCCATTTCTTATATTTTATGCAGTCCTCCATGGATCCTTTTTTCTTGCAAAAGAAGCATGCATCTTTAACGCTTCATTGGCACTGCAGCATCCTTCTTTCCTTTAGGAGCATCTTTTCTCTTTTTATCCTGACTATGAGTAGCAAGATTGGTACTTTCATGCTTTATGTCTTGCTTCTCTTGTTTCAGTCTTACTTTCTTTTGAACACACATGGTCAAAAGTTCATTAACAAACCATTTTTTTTTATGTTGTAAGAGATTTTAAAAGAGCTATATTCTGCAGGTAGAGAATTCAAAATGAAATGGATTAGAAAAAAGTCAGAAATCTCAACTTCTAAAAATTTAAGTTGAGCAGCAAGCTCTTTCATTTCCATGATATAGTTACGTACACCTTTAGAACTATCAAACCTCATGTTTGTAAATTTTTTCATTAGGGTACTGGTTAAAGTTTTATCAGAACTTTCAAATTGTTCTTCAATGGCCTTCATAAAATCCTTGACCTTATCACATTGAAGCATTGACCCTCTAATATTTTTAGGCACTCGAGACTTGATGAGCATTAAACTCAAGTGATTAGATCACTCCCATTTCTCATATGCCAAAATTTGTTGTGGCGTACTTGAGTTCATGGGAATAGGTGGTTCATCCACACGAAGCGCCAGGTCAAGATCTTTGTAGCCAAGAGTATAAAGAATACTATCTTTTCAGTCAGAAAAATTATCATCATTTAGCGTTGGAATAAGAGCAGCATCATTAATATATAAAACAGGATTAGCTGCAATAATAAAAAAGCATAGAAAATTTTAGTGCTATGAAGTTAAATCATAATCTGAAATAATTAATTTCAGTAATAAATTCTAACCTTTCTGTGGGTAGAGGCGTATCATGCATAGAATTTATCAATACTTGATTAATAAAACCAACAACACAAATTTTTAAAATAATAAATTTTCATACATGTGGGTTTAGGAAAAATTTATCCTTAATATCTAGAATACCATCTTATTCCAATTAAATCATAAAAAGAACCACTTTCTATGGGTAAAGTTAGTTATCTCTATAACTTAATTACAATTTTATTCTCATGTCATTATTTTTTAATTTATATTTTTTATATGGCTTTTATTATTTTTCAGGATGCTGTGATTATTTTCGAAAATAATAAATCTACTAACTTTAATATGGCATTTGAATAACCCCATTAATCATATAAAATTTTATTATGATTTTTAGCACAATCATGATTAGATATTACCAGCAAATAAATAATAATCCGATCTATATAAATTGCAAAATACAATTTAGAAGGCCCTTATGCAATAAAGTTTATTCTGGGGACTAAAGAATAACCCATGTGTCTTCACATAATAAACTTTATCACAATTATCAAAATAATAATAATTTTTTTAAGGGGTCTTTATAAAATTATTACTTTATCAAGGACTAATTTGCAAAAATCCCTATAGGACCTTTATGGAATACATAACTTATTAGGGGCTTTATTGCAAAATTTCTATTTAGCTAATGGGTCCAAATTGGTTTTCGTGTTTCGGGTTGAGATCCGAACCTGTTAGCCCAAAATTGGTTTTCCCTCTTCTCTTCTTCCCCGATCAGACTAGAAATCCATGGCTGTCGCCCCTTCTTGGCCGGCGATCGACCATTCGCAAACACCACCGACGAGGGCCGGTCGGTGTTCAACCACCGGTAGCTGGCTTAAGACCGCCATCCGACCGTCGGTTAGTTGGCTTTTGCCCCTTTCTACCGATCGAGAATGGTGGAGGCCGAAAAACTCGATGCCCCCTTCCATGTTTGCGGTCGCCGTACCACCTCCCAATCCACCGTCGGTGAAGAACCGGCGGTCCTCAACCATCGGTGGCCGGCAGGAGACGACTCTCCCGACCGCTAGTGTGCCGGCAATGGCCGGTCTCAACAGATGCGAGATCGGTGGAGGAGAAGCCCAAAAATCAGGCGCTCCCCTCCAAAGCTCGGCGGCTTACCTTGATCCGGCGGTTCCTCCACACCCATCTCACCTTTTTTTTTTTAAAAAAAAAAATTATTAAAACAGGGATGCTCACTGGTGGGTGGTTGGGCAGCTGCTGGCGTGGGACGCCGACAGCCATGCGATCGGTCACACAGGGAGGGACACGGACCGGTGGTCCGGCCACCAGGAAGAGAAGAGGAAGAGGGCACGTCGTCGGCCCTCTTCTTCCTTCTATTTATTTATTCATTTATTCATAAATTAATCCTCGATTACAATAAAAAGCGAAGAACAAATAAACAAATAAAATTTTAACGGAATTCAAATATAGGTTTTGATCTTGATGATTCCGATTGATCAATAGACTGAACAAAATAGCATGGAGGTGGCTCTGATACCACTGACCGTAAGAAATTCAGATCTAGATGCGGAAATAAACATACCTCTAGTCATTGTTGATCAAGCCCAAATCCAATCAAGTACGAAGAAAAATGAATCTGCAGATGGATCTCCTCGAAACCTACAAAAGATCATTGCAAAAGAGCTCTTTTAGTCGATGCCAGAGGATCTCAATGCCTATTCTTAATGGAGAGTCGCAGGCTGTATTTATAGACTAGACTAGGGACTCTTTTAAATTGATACAAACTCTTCTTTCCATCAAAGAAGCATAACCGTATTGGAGTCCTTATTTTGACCTGAGTCAGACTTTATTTTAAAAAAAATTAATCATCTTAATTATCTCAAATTATCTTGAATTAATTAGGTTACAAGTGGGCCACACCAAGTTCCTAAAATTTGGGACGAGTACAACAAATCTGTCCCTTTGATCAATTTTGGACCTGATTATGTTGATTGATTCTGTCCTTTTGATATGTCCCTTTAATCAATTCTGCCCGTATTTCCTTCTCTTTCTTTCTGATATAAACATTGGATTGTTCTTTATGCTAGTTTGTTGTTTTTCATTCTCTTCGGAAGATTGTAGGTTGGGAAGTGCTCAAAAGAGTTGGGTATGTTGGGAATGTAGTTTCAAAAGTTAGAAATAGTGAATTTAATGAGAATATTTTTGCACTAATGACTAATTGAAGATTAGACAACTGGAGATTTGATTTTTGCTTGCTAATCATTGTAGTCTAATGGTCAAAGATGCCATAATCAGTATGTTAAGTGAAGATGGTATAATTTGAAGATCCTCCAGACTCAAGAAGAATGATTCAACAATTGGTTATTTGTGATTTGTGTGAAATATTTTGAGTTCTTGACTATATAGATTGCACAGCCTTTCTGTTTGCATTTCATGAACTTATAAAAGAAATTTACCCTTATAAATTTTTAATTATTTTGCTCATATTTCTAGGGATTTTTGTACTTTTTGGCAAATCAATTGCTCCATTTGCTGAAACTTTACACCTTAGTAAACGTTGCATGGATACAAATATGAAAATCAGATTCAGATGCATATCTAGGTATTTAACTCAGCAAGAGGGGAAAAAGAAAAGAAAATATGAGGACATATATTTGTACCTTTCATTAGTCTTTGTTTAAATTTTGAAAATAAATATAAGAATATATTGTTTGTTAAGATCTTATGTATATGTATATATATGTTTATATATTTCTCATTCAAACTTTTTATTTAATATAACAATATAAGAAAAATAACATTTTTGGAAGTTATTTCTTTACCTACATCCTTGGCCAATTACTAGAAGGAAAGATACTTCTAACATGAAAATGAAAGGTCAAACTCATTGTTGGAAGAGTTTAACTCTCAGCCAATCCTTAAAAGTGGTGATTGTGGAACTTCATATATATGCAAGTGTTTCCAACTTGGATATGCATCCAACATGGATTTTTGGAGCCAAATGTGTCTATCGAGGTAATCAAGGTTTTAAGTACTATGGGACGATGTCATCCGAGTGTTTTTGTAGAATGTGTTGGCCCACACCCCAATGTGTGGGATGGTGGATGTCCTTTTTTTGTCTTGGTTCATTTCATAACTTGTTTGTTCCAACACTTGGGATGGCATCTCATCCCGATATTTGTTTTTGACCATCCCACTGATATTTTTTAACTTTGCAAATAATACAAACTTTAGTGGGCGTAGCACTACTTCAATTCTTTAAATTGTAATGCTATTGTTGTGCTTGCTCTCATGGAAACCATTGGTTGGTATGCTATTTCACTTTTTTCCGTTTTATTATGCCATAAATATTAATTTTCATTTTGTAGAGATATTTTTTGCCATTAATTTTCAAAAATTATTAAAGTTATTTTGTTCTTTATTTTGAAAAGCTGTGATATGTTTTGGGTTTGCAAATATTTGTGATTAGTATAAAAATGGGTCAACTATAGAGAGAATAAGTTATTTCACTACTTTCGTATAATGCAGTTTGTATTCGTGTTCATTTGATTTATGCATATTATCTCCAACTAGGTTTCATCCATCTTTTATGGGCATGGCTATCAATCAAATAAAAAAGTTAGATTCTATTCGGATTGTTGTTGGATGATGATGTCATGCTATAATGAATATAAATTTTTCTTTCATAAAGTTAAATCCTTTTATTTTGCAATTCATTTTTTAAAAATTATTACAGTTATTCCATTCTTTATTCTCAAAAGTCTAAATCTTCATTTAATTTATATGTTTTTGTGTTTATAGATATTTACAATTAATGTGCAGATGGATAAACTATAAAGGAAATTAAATATTTTATATTTTTTTATGGTATCATTTATATTAATTTATTCATTTAATGAATATTATGTATATCCTTGTGGGGGCAGGTTTCATCCATCTTGTATGGGCATGACTATTGAGCAGGCGAAAAACTTAGAGAACTTTTTCTGTTCAGATTGTTCCTCAGATGATGATGCAAAGAGATCTTTGAATGCTTTCCCTATCTTGCCACTTTCTGAGCATAAGGTGAAAATAATGCTGTCATATTTTCTTAGTATTTAATTAATGCTTTATAATCTTTGTACAGAGTAAAGTTATTTGTTTTCAAGTTTTAGAATTTTAGATGAGAAATGCACATATTTATATCATATGTATATGTCCTAGTATGAATTTTTATATATGCTAGAATGGTGTGGCTTTTTTGGAACATATGTAGAGCTTCAAGTATTTCTAGTAGGTGACTCAATTCTTAAGTGGAGAAAATGGTTGCTGGTTCTGGGATGCATGGATCAACACCTAAACTCATTTTTCATCACCATGTACAATATCCTAAGTATCTACTATTAGTATCTGTATGCGTGACAGCCTTGTTATCTATGCATCGAGTGATATCAAGTGAACAGATTTTTGGTATTAGAATAAATAAATAACTTAATGTGGTTAGAAACATTCAAACCAATTGTATCTTGATTGTGTATATGATATATTTTAAGCTGTGTAAAATGCAACAAATGGTGTAAACGCATCAATCTTATTGATCCATCATGCATTTTCACTACTAAATTTTTGTATCTATGTGGACATAGATGTGTAAATACATGTTAAATTCCTTGAGTGTGTTATACTAGCTGGTACCAGCTAGTAGACTCTTTTTCAAGAGAAATTTCGATCTTATATTAGTTGTGGAGCTTTTGGCTAGTTGGCTTTATCGTGAATCTTAGAAAACTTGGTTTCGAAGTTGTTTTTTGAGCAGGTTTTAGATGTCCTTTTGTTTGCACCAATTCCCTACTTGTTATTGCTATTCAGTTGTAGTTAATATACTGTATGTATATAAGATAGTTACAGATTGCCGATATTGACCGTGTGGTAGTGACTTATCTTCTACTTATGTTTGAGATTTTTTTTATGCTTTTCATTTCTAGGCGGAATCCAAAAGGAGGAAGAGATAATTATTATACCGAAAGTAGTCAGAAAGAGGCAAGCATTTTTAAGTGAGATTTGACTTTGTTGGAATTGTACAATGCACTTGCATAAATTAGGTTTTTTTTTTTTTTTTTTTTTTGTTTCTTTTCACTCTTTAATATACATCTTAATTTGTAAGAGATTGGAATGATTTTGTGTCGCATATATATGATCTATATAAACTCATCTTTTATTTTCATCCGCATTATTTTGTAGGGAAAGCTAAAGTAGAATAGGTTACCAATATGCTTAAGAAACCTTTTATCTATTTAATAATTTGATTTAAAAGGATCTGCTTAATGATTGTAAATAAAATTTGTTAGGATGCTCCAATCTATCAGAAATGCATTCTCAGGACATCTAAAGCTGGGTAAGTGCTGCTAAATGGTATTAGTCATTAGTTGAATTGGATAGAGTCCTTGTTTATTAGGAAAATACGTTGAAGACTCTCGTATCTTAATTTACAAGAAGGGCCAGTGCAGATCATCTTAATACATTCATCACTATTTTGCCAGATAGTGCAAAATGTACAAAATTTTTGGATTTCAAATCCAATGTGATAACTAATTTATAAAATGTTTAGTATTAATACAATAACAACTTTATTTATTTTCTTGTCTATTGCATTGAATATTTTGATTGTCTATTTGTTTATGTTTAATAATGATTTTTATAAGAATGGAATTACAATTTTAATTTATGGTAAATAAACAAAAATAATCTTAATTATCTGGAAATATGTTTTTGAAAATTTTATAAAATGTTATCATCACCTTTTAAATAAAAAATATAACGATTATATTGCTATATGTATATATTATGATTTTATATAGGCAAAAAATAAAGAACGATTATATTGCTATAATTATATTATGATTTTATATAGGCAAAAAATAAAGAATGATTATAATTAAATTTAATTAAAATCTATCACTATTTTGTTGGAAAAAATAAATATGTATGTTGTGTGAAAATCTCTCTCTTATATAATAATGTCTTTACCTTTGAAACTCATCGGGAACATGAACAATCTTTTTTTATGTGTAGATTTTCTATGATATCTCATGAATTTGATGAATTGTATTTTTTATCTTCTATTGGGAAAGAAATAATGATAAATATAATTGATTTTGTATTTTTTTTTTTAAAAAAACTTGCCATGCAGGAGTAATATTTTTGGTATATAAACTTCCTTTGTGTGGTTCAAAAAGATCATTTTGTGAAAATGCATGCCATTAACATGAAAGCACGCATTCAATGCCTATCAACATTGAGTACAGCAAATGTGTGAGCAGAACATTATAGTGCTATCATCCGCTACATAGATGAGTGCCCAAATGGACCAGATCTTTTGGAAGCTTCGCATTCCTTGGCATCATGTGCACTTCATCGGATGCTCGTTTTTTTTTTTTTTTCCCCAAGAAATGCCTTATATTATTTCATCTAAAATAAAGCAGGAAAACCCATCTAAAATAGAACATTATGTGTGCTCTCATTCTCTGCACAGATGAGGGAGAAAATACACCCTCAAAATCTTGTTTATTTACACATACGTTAACTTTTTTTTTTTCCCGACACGTTGAGTGTGAGTTCCCGGGCGGTTGAGGCTAAGCTTTAGAAGAAAAGGAAAGTTCTTTGAGGTGATTAGCTCGTGCATGAGCCTAATAAAAAGAATTTTTTTTCTGAGGTACTATATATATATATATATATATATATATATATATATATATATATATATTTTTTTTTTTTTTTTTTTTCAAGTCTGTGCGTGCGTAAGTCAATTATTGCGGACAGTGTGTGCGGAAGTTCATTGTCTGTAGTGAACAAAATATTTTTTTTAAAAAAAAATTATGGTATGAAAAAATAACAATCGCATGCCTCAGCTCGAAGAATATAAGATAATGAAAAAGAAATTATGTTGGGTTTCATGCAATTCTTCATTTGCTAACTAATGTACGGATTTAGTTACCTTCACGAAATATATGGGTATCTTTGAAGGTCTCTAGCACCATTTTTATCCGCCAGACACCTTCGAATAGGAATTTGAGTTGGAGAGCCAAATTGATAATACTCCAACCTAGTGTACCTCGATGCACAAGAAATGTTGTATAAAGTTACTCCCAGCTTCCTTCCTTGAGGCTCTCAATCCGGAACCAAATATAAGGCAAGAGATGTAGATGTTGTACGAACAAAGTTGCCAGAAGGGTTTCTGATGCACTGGCACCCTACCTAGTCTTTCATTGATCCATCGAAGTTCACTTTTGAAACTATGAGGGGTGGGGAAAGCCAACAAACTTCCATAATAGTGGAGTCGCCCCAGTTCCTTACTTGTGATCTTTGAGTTTAACACTAGGAAGCTCTTGAGTGCTTTATCAGTGACCATCTGTGAAGTTCATAGCTTTCCTTGAAAATTTCTTTTTATTTCTACTAACCCAGAGTAACCACCCTGTCTGTATACATGGGCACTGCCTTGATCTCTTCAGAGCAGTCTGAATATGTAATATATGCTGTAACATCTGCCACATAGCTAAGATCAAGGTTCAGGTTGTGGTTAATGCTGTTCTATACATCTTGTGTCAAATGACATAATATTAGAACATGATCAATATTCTCTTCACAATCCCAACAAAGATCAAAATAAAGATTTTCCGGTTGAGAATTCTCCGATCGACAAAGATGGTCTTGCAAGGAACGCTCCTCCAAAGGACTCTCAACCAGAAAATTTTTTCTTGATCAACTGCTATATTGATCCAACTGAAATTGTCGATGTGACTATCAGTGCTCTCTTGAAGAATTATGCTGCGAGATGGTTAAAATTCCTTCACACTCGGTCACCTTACCACTCTTGTTCTTCCCCAACAAAGGGTGTCCTTCCAATTTGCTTTTGGTATGGGAAACCTAAAAAATCTCAGACTCTACCAGCCATAACATATCAGATCTTCCTTGTAATTATTCATATTTAGAATAATGGGCAGTGATGGAAGAGGAATTGTGGATATCCAGGGATGCTTGAATAAGTCAATCTCTGTTCGCGAACCAAATCTCCGTTTGAAGTCATCTTTTATATGCATTGCTCCTTGGCAAATGAATTTCCAGATGGAAGAACTTCTTAATGGTACATAGTCCTCCCTATCTTCTCTGAAATAGAAGCAACTTTGGCTCGATAAAATGTATGAATGCAGGATCAAATAACCAGTTGCTTTGCCCCAATTGATGCAGTTCTTCTAACTTGAAAAGAGTGAAGGCCAAGTCTCAAGATCTCTAGTACCATAAATTATCTTGTGCAATTACCTGCAATTTCCTAGTAGCCCCAAAAGAAAGCTTTGTATTCAATTTCCAATTTGACCAACACCGTTGTATATATTGGAGTGGATTAGTGAACCGATTTTTGGAGAGTAGCCCATCCAGCTTGAGAGAGATTTTTCATTTCCATCATGAATTTTATCAAGGAGACAATTTATTTATCAGAAAATTTAAACTTTGAACCACAAAGAGGTGCACCTAGATGGAACCAAGCTCTTTGCTTGATAGCTATTCCAATATAATTAGCAATGGAGGTTTAAATGTCAGTTTGAATAGCAACTGCTGTAGTTACTCACATGCTGGTGCAATTCCACCCTCAGTGTCAAGAAACCTACATGCTCAAATGGAGTATGATGTGAATTTCTAATAATCATTGATTTCTAGGTGATAGTACATTTCATAACTTTATATGACCATTTTACCTGTCAAGTGTGCTGCTAGGAGTGGAAGAAGTTGCTCAAAGAAGCAGTGTTGCCATAGAAAGAGCACAGCAGAAAAACCTTGCATTATTACAGCAAGAATGCATCAGCCTTGGCCTAACCACACCTAGTAGGATTAATCTAGTAGGCAAATAAATCATTTCCCTCTTGTCAACTCCTAAATCATTAGTTTTATGTAGCAATTACTGTCTAAAGTCTATACATGCACACTGCAACAGTTTAATTGTAAGCTGTGCTAATAGTGATCTTAATTGTAAACCGTCACGGTTTACAGTTTAGGACCAACATGCCTTCCAGGCATCATCAGCACCTAGAACCCCGAAAACGGGAGTCATACATTCATTTTCTAATTAAGTGTCTAAATCCACTGATTTTTTGACACCTCTATGATGGAAGTGATTTGATAAGTTAGTTTAGATGGCTAATTTAGTCTTTCTGAACAATCACCTTGCTAAATTTCAGAAACGTTACAAAGAACATCTTGGAAATTTAATTTGAAAGCAAATGGAACTGCTGATGTGGTAGCTCTGACACACTGATGGGGATGTAGCAGTAACGTTGTGATGCCAGAGGCAACTGATGCCTCCATGATGATCATGAGCTACAACTCCACATTGAAACTCAACACTATTAACATTTGTTCAATGTAATAACTTCAATAATGCCTTTTTCATACAACTAATAGAACATCTCTCCAACTCTATGCAGGCAACAATAAGGATATGATAAGTTTCAGAAAAAAGTTTACATGTTTCCATGGGGGAACAACAAAATTAAATGGTGAAGATAAATTGCACCCTAGGAAGCCTCACTTCATAGGATTCTTATAGAAGCCCATCCTGAACATGGGAGCGATGTCGGCTTTCTTCATAAAGCAAAGCCTGATTCATCAACTTCATATATCTCTTTAGCTTGCATCGAGCTAGTCCTTCAGAATGAAATTTTTTTTTTTTAAAAAAAGGAGCTTTGGTGACATAAGCAGAAGCCTCATGTGGCTATCATAAAAGGCAAACTTTAGACAACAAGAATATTCATAACATATTAGGCCAATTTTCTTTACAAAAAATCAAATATAAATGCTACTTTATCAATTGTTAATTACCAAGATTCTTGTGCGATACTAATTTGATCCTTGGTATTTCTAAACCTGGTCTCTCAAACTAGGCTCTATTCTCTTTGTTTTTCTCATAATATCATTTTTTTGCCTTGGAGAATCGAAGGCACCTGTACTTCTCACCACTGACAGTGATCTCAAGAGCACCATCTTGGTTGTCCTGATTTGATGCAGTGCCCATTAGGACACTCTTTTCTTTCTCTAGATTTTCCCTCTCCATCTTCAGCCTGGCCTCCTGACGGGCAATTTCTGCCTGCAATGAACCAAGTATTTTTATCATGCTAAATGTTATTGTTGTAAATGGAGATAGAATCATGTCCTTATCCTAAAATGCAACATTTAAAGCTACTACAAATGTATAAGCTGGACATGCATCTAACATGGACAATGGTTCCTATTTAATCATCAACTTCCTTATCACAAATAAAATTCATTAGTTTTAATATATATTCAGAGAAATTTTTAGCTTATTAACTCTATTGATCACATAGAATGCTCAGATATCCATGCTCAGCTCCTTGGGGGGGTTTGCGGAGAAGCCATTCTTGTTTTGTCAAATTGAGACAACGCAACATATAATAATAAAACTATAAAAAAGTTCATCGAGGAACTTAACCAATGTTTGAAAGTTTTGTTAACATAAAATGTTTTTCATGGTATTTCAGTCTTTCGATGATGGGAAATGAACAACGGAATGACACAGTTGTTTTTCGTTTTGACATGTTTCCAATTAAAATCAATCAGCTAAACTTTCTAAAAATGGATTTGAAATAATTTGACCAAACAAATCATCATTCAAAACCAGCCGGACAATTGATGAACCTTGGTTTCAAACCCAAGGGCACCAAAAGAGACTTTAAAACTGAAATTTGGATCTGTCTGTATTGAATAAGTACCATGACAATAGCAACTATAACAAGCACCATATACTATATTGCTCATGGCCTTGATGAAAATTGAGATAATACAAATCTAATTACACCTTCAACATCATCGCATTTATTGTTTCATTATATTAGCATCATGTCTGTTAATTGTGGATAAACAACAAGGTCTGTAAAGAAACAAAAATGAGTGCCATACAATGCCAAGTTGTATTAAGTTTTCAGATAATTTGCACAAAGAAACATGAACATTTACTTTGGACAGCCAAAAGGCAAATTTATCAACCTTCTACACTGTATGCGTTGATCTTTGAGCATGGTCATTCACCAAGGTTTTTCAGAACTACAAAAGGCACCTTATACAGAATCATTAAAGCCCAAAGTCCAACAAGAATTATGAAGTAAGGTAAAGCAGGAAAGTTTGTTCTTATCATTGCCTTTTTACCATACCCAAAATTGATGGTCTGAATTAGATTGATTAAAAGGAATTCGTTTTGATCGATATGCAAATATAGATTTATGACTTCCTATCAAGAACTTCTATCACAACAATTTTCTATTAATACAGGAGTAACTTTACCCCCTGATAACCGACTTACCGATATCCCAAACTCCACTCTTATACAATTTCATGAGGTGCCAGTTCTCTATAACCTAGTTATCATCAGAGTAACACTGGAAAGTATCATATCATTTGGCTCCTTTGCATTGAAACTGTATATTGGCAACAAAAGCTGTCACAAATTGGGGTCAAGCATGCTGTAATTGCTTATGATGTACTTCCAAAAAAAGTGTGATTTACCTAACGTTCATAATCTTCTGATAACCTGATGAAGTAAAGGTGGAAAAGAAAGGGGGAAAATTTGACAACCTTGTGAAGCTTCCCAAGTTCATAGCATAGCAAACTATAGAGAATCAGCATTCACTGCAGAAAGCCTGTTAAACCCATACAATTAAGGGAAGCCATAAAGAGCTACAAAAAAAACTTTACTTTATCAAAGAGCTACATGTGCTCTTAAGAAGGTGATGAGAAATAGATAATTATCTTAACAAAATAAGATCTTAATGATAAGAAAGATATTGTTATATATTACTCCCAATACAATATTATCATGGAAAACAAACATGCAAAGGTTATCTTAGAAAAACGAATGGCATTGGAAATGATAATCTCAATGATCAATAAGGAAGAAAAAGATCTCTTTCCCTTTTAAAAAGGAAATTATTTCAGTCCTAGTTTGGAAGTATGGTACAATATCATGCACCATCAGTTAATCTGTCAAGCAAATGTCAGAAAAAGATAACCTTGAAATTGCATTTGTTGGCTCTTCAAATCTTAATTAATGATGTAAGTAATAAGAGATAGCAAAGAAGCACTATAGGTGAAAACAACCTCAATGCAAGAGCTAACGATGAACTCACCGACAACTTTGCCTGAGAAAGGCTATCGCAAATGTTTGAACAGTTCAAGTCCCTTTTGAGAGCCTGAGCATAATGGTTATTCAACTTCAAACCACGTGTCATTCCCTGGATGGACACGTTTTAGACAAAAGTCCGGGCAATTTTGTCCAAAACACATTTTCAAACATACCCGTCTGAAAACATAACCATACCCATGGGATGGATGTTGTTCATTGGGACCTGATGGTTAAAGCTAGTGTCAGCATATACCTAGATAACTAAATTTCAACTACTTAGTGGTAATCATTAGATAACGATAATGTTCACGTATTCATATATTTAGCATCATCAAAACAGAAAGCATTGGTGAAACAGCTCCAAAAAAATACAAACACTTGCACGCAAAATAGAAACAGCAAAAGAAGATCTGTTCTTTTTCCCGTATATCCCACATTTGTCGATGCCTTTTCTTATCTTTCCTCCTATTTATCTCTATTTTTCTCAGCTCCAAGTATGAAGTTTCTATTTCGGTCCATACCACTATCACAACCAAAAAAACACTAATAATTTCACCCCGGCAAACTCCAATCACCACCCAAAACGAAAAAAGATTCAATCTTTTCACTTATAATTTCCTTCTCGCACGAGCATAACGAGAATAGCATTCATATCAAAACAAGAGAAGAGGAGAAATAACTAAACGATTCCTGATATCCTCGACATAAAAATCGTATCTTTTTTTTTTTTTAATTACCTCACGGCGAGAGAGCTCGGCCTTCCACGCGGCCTCGCGCTCGGCGACCTCCCGCTCTCTCTCCTCGATGTAGCTCTGCATCTCCCTCTCCTTCATGATCCGATCCTGGATGTCTGCCTGTAGAGCCTCCGTCAGCTCCTTCACGAACTTATCCACCACCGCCTTGATCCTTAGCGACATGCCTCTCTTCCACGAGTCACCGCCAAGCCCTGAGATTTCTCCTCCTCCTCAGGGTCTAGAATTCACCAGATTTCTGGGTTCTCCGGCGACGATCGACGGAAAAAGCCATCTTTCCGGCTAGGGTTTTGAATTGTGGGAGAGGCGAAGGGCGGAAGAGCTGATGGAGGATGAGGCAGGGGGAGAGAGGGAAGTCCGGGAAATGGATCCAACGATGGCGGAGGGAATTTGCCAGCAAGTTCACGAATCACGATGGTAGGTGATATCAAACTTTGGGGCAGGAATACACGATGGAGTGCACGAATCTCAAACTCTGTCATGTATAGAAGATTTGAGGAGATGTTTCAAAATTTTTTAGTTCCCTTGAAAACAAAATCTTTGTTTTGCCTCCATAAAATACAGCTTTAAATTGTCCCATTAGTTCTAGAGATTAGATGTAGGTTTCTCCTTCGCTTCACATTTTTGGACAATATCATGAGTGGAACCAATTCCACGAACAAGAGGAGGAGTTCAAACTCAAAGCAAAATAAAGGAAAAATTTTTGGACCTTCACATGTAACATCAGAGTTGGAATGTGACACGACCTTTAACGTCACACTCACCTTCTATTTTATTGTAAATATTCAGTAGCAAGTTGGTCACAGCCATCAATTTGTGCTTGGACTTCCTTGTTTTGGATCCTAGTTCAAGCATGGAATTTGAATGCTTCCAATCTGGCAGGCTCTACCCTCATGTGTGGCACGGGAAAATCCGGTTTGTGAAGAGGGTATTATTTTGGCAAGCATTCGATTCTGAAGCATTTTGTTTCCCATTTAGAAAGAGCCGTAATTTTTTTTCGAAAAGTAATAGTATTAACTTGGAATATATTGCACAATCTGTTGGCATACAACAATATTTCTCTCTCTCTCTCTCTCTCTCTCTCTCTCTCTATATATATATATATATATATATATATATATATATATATATATATTTGAAGCCACTTAGACAATGTGATGGCGACGGTTCTTCAAGATATCTCTACAAAAATATATGTATACCGGTATACACAAGTACGGAATACATATAGATGTATATAGCATAAAGATATAAATTTAAAATTTATTTTTATTTGGCACCATTTTTTAGCCACGAAAAAATTAGCAATGGATGTTACAGACCTGTCTCGTCTCTATAGTTACAGGCGGATGTCTTTGTTGGGAGTTCCTTCATTGATGTCTACTCGAAGTTTGGAGATTTGGTGAACGAGCATGGATTTTTCAATGAGATAGTTCCCTCATTGGCAAGTTTGGAAAGATGGGTACGAGCTTTCGATGAGATGATCGCTCAGGATTCGGTTGTTTGACTTTTACCAGTATCACCGGAATTGGTGCTGTTGGAGATGGGAAGCAAGTTCGCGTGCATGTGCTCAAATTTTGAGAAGAATTGGATTCTCCACAATGCTCCACTTGATATGTATTGCAAGTGTGGGGGCTTAGACAAGGCGGATGCTGTGTTTCAGAGGATGCTTTATTTGATCCCGTGAAGATCAAGAATCCACGAAAGCCATCGTGGGAGTTATCTTTGCTTATGGTCAACGGTCATGCGGGACTTGTTGAAGAAGGATGGTACTATTTTAGGTCGATGGAGAATAAAGGCTATACTTCATGGCCTTAAAATGAATCCACCAGCTGGTGAGAGAGATCATTCCTTGCTGACCGGAGACCTCGATCCACCAGAGGATCTGGGTCTGTTTGCTCCCCATTACGAATAAGCAAACGTTAGGTCAGTACCATTGAGAGGATTCATCGGAAAAAGGACGCTACATCTTGCCTTAAAGATCGTAATTAGGTTTAGTTCACCATGCAAGTTGAAAATTGTATATATTCTAACATTCCTCTCAACACGCACGCGCGCACACAGACCCATGAGTTATTTGTTTTCCTTTGATAAACAGGTATCTTTCTCTCAAATCCTGACAAGCATGGCATCATGTACTTCACAGAGCATCTTAAGGAATGGTTCAAATGTATGCTGTCTGACTATTGACAGACGCAAACAATCCTCTTTGAGCAAACAGATGCAATCCTATGAATGTGACTCGAGCATTATGTGAACCATCCAGGATATATTGATGTAATATAATGCTCGACTGGTAATTCAAATCTTTTATGAAACTGGATGACATTAAGAAGAGCTCCCGGTAAGTTCGACTTCGGATCCACGAAAACTCCACTACATGAGACGTAGAATCCTCTTAAAAGGTCCAAGAATGTGTAGCTTTGTGGTTGAGGGAGAGTGATATTGGAATATGATCAGAAATGAACATTTTGTAAGTGTTGCACCAAAACAATGTTCTAAACGACCTATTAAAATGGTATCAGCCTGTGCCACAAGGATCTGCAGAAGGTTATAATAAAGACAGCCAATCCAAAAGACCCTAGATGGCCATGGATGTAATTTCAAAATAAGTATTTAGAAAGGATGAAACTGAAGCTCTAGCCTTTCTGGAAATTAAGGGTGCAGATGAAATCATCAGCCTCATACGGGACTAGTCTAGTTGGTTACAGTTATGGCATTCACATGCTTGACTCATTTCACTAAAAACTGGAAAACTCTAGCAGTGGTGCCGGTACGTACTTTGGAGTTGAATATACTGGGTCTCAATCTATATTGAACTATAAACAAAATGTACACAATCTTTAATGGAAGTTAACACCAAATATAAGTCCCACTGTTCATTTTTCCCTGATGCTTAGGTATCACACTGACCTCGACATCATCCCTTCAGCATACTATTCTCTTGCACTTTAATCGCCGGCACAATGAGAAACACGAAAAGACTCCATGCTTACAGCTCTGCCCTTGATTCTTCATCCTTTGTGTCACCCTTGTACGAAGCAAATGCTTTGATGATTGACTCATAGATCTCTATTCCTTTCAGATACTCATCTTTGTTCAAGAACTGCATCAAAAGTTTGTAGATCACATATCAGATGTTCATAGTGGCATCTAAAGACTCAAATATGATTAAAGAAAATCTAGAATAGCTAATAAACGTAGGAGTAGCAGGTGTAGACAAACTGGCCCAGTTAGTAGATATTTATTTTCAGCTAAGATATCCAAAAAAATTAAAAGAAAAGGGGAAATATTGAAAAGCATGAGTTTCATTCTCAATCCAAGTATTGAATGGTGGTGAAACCCAACATTTCTTTATAATTTTCAATACCGACTAATTTTACCCTGTTGTTTTAATTCTTAAGATTGAGTAGCCTGCTTTTCAAGGCTAAGCAGCATGACAACCAAGCTAGCCCCTTTTCTTGATAATAATGCCTAAAAGCTTGTACTTGTGAAGGCTGTTCAAAAAACCCCTGGTTTTTTATAATTTTCAATATTGACTATTTTAAATTGAGCAACCTGTTTTTCAAGGCTAAGCAGCATGACAGCCAGGCCGGTCCTTTTTTTCTTAATAATGATGCCTGAAAACTTGTACTCGTGATGGTTATTCAAAATTATTAATTTAACTTCAGTCCAAAAGCTGATGCACTTGCATTGAAGTCATCAACTAATCATATGCACGGTTGAGTCAATTTTCAAACAAAATGGCATCAGCCATATGCTCCAAATCAATGTCTTGCATAATATTTACCATGTTCAAGTGAAGCAACAATTGCAATGGCATTTAGTGGCTCCTAATCAATCAATCGCACAGCATTTGCCATGGGCACCAAAAAGTCTACTACTTGAAACTGACTTACAGAATCTCTACGTGTCCAGAGATATGGGTATATGTGCTAGTTTATGGGTCTGCTCGGGTATGCTTGCACTAGTTTTCTTTCTTTTAGTTTGTGAAACCGGAAAAACAGCATCAGCATCCAAAAAAAAAAGTCTGCAACCTTTTTGTTGCACTCTGTTTCAAATGATAACAATTTCCAAATTATCAGAAATTTTAAGTAGTAGAAATTTCTTAAAGTCTAGAAAATTGAAAGCAGAAATAAAACACAAAAGAGCCCTATTATTTGTTTTTCAAAATGTAAAGCATGTGTGACTGCCAAACATGTATGCGATTTAGGAATACTTAAAACAAAAGCAAAATCAAAATAAAAGTAAAACAGAGTCCCAGCAATACAACCAAACCGGCCCTTATTTGCCTGTACACAAAATTGCAATTTAATGGATCCATAATGGTAAAAATTGGTGTTATTATTGGAAGTTCAAGCAAAAACAAGAAACCTTTTTCTCACAATAAGCAACAAATGCAGATGGAAAATGAAGAGTTGTGTTACATAAATGAGCTTGCACACATGCATCATTTATGTCAAATACATATCTTCCACATAATCATACAAATAAAATTAATGGGCCTTGGAGTTGTTATGATTTCTGTTATTAAATTCTTTTTTTTCCAGTTCAAGTTAAGATTGGAACATTCTTGACAATTTTAATGGAATTATCATTACACTAATTAAGCATTTGCTACTTACATTTCTCTTAGTATTCCAGTCTCATTTTCCATACGACAAGGCTAACATTCTTGTAGAAAAACAGCCACATCATGAAAGAGGAACTTGGATAAATTGATAATAGGGGCAGAAGGACAAACCTCATTATGGTCATGAAGCAATATAGGAGTATTTGCCATTGGTGAAAAGCCAAATGCAGGTATCCCTCGTCCTCTGAAAAATCGAGCATCAGTTGAGGCTGGGAAGATTTCTGGCTTGCTGAGTCTGCCGTTAGCTTTCTTCACAGCTTCTTCCAACAGCATCCACCATGGGTTGGAATTGTCAGCAGCCGTAATGGCTGGCTTTCCAAACATGTCATGCACAGAAACCTTGTGCTTAAACTGCCCAAGCATGACATATTAAGAACTATAAAGTCACCATTTCAAAACCACCAAAATTAGATAGCACGATATGCAAGATTTGATTTTTTTTTTTTTTTTTTTTTTTTCAATGATGATTTTCAGATGACTTTCTTTTCAGAGAATATACGAAGGGCTATCTGGACCCACCAAATTTATTGAGGTAATAAATTCTAAAAGTAGTGCAGGCAGGACTTAGAGTTGGGTCACCAGTACTCAATATATATACAATCCTGCATAAACCAATTCATATCTTCTGCTGAAGTCCAATTTCCTTTAGAGCAACAAAATTTGAACAAAAGAATCCATGAAATAGAATTCAGATGTGTGCATGCATATATATATATATATATATGTATGTATGTATAGAATTCAGATGTGTGCATGCATATATATATATATATGTATGTATGTATGTATGTATATGAATGTATATGAATGTATGTATATGTATGTATATGAATGTATAGAATTCAGATGGATACATACATACACATATATATGTATGTGTTCAAGTCCAATTTCCTTTAAGTAACAAAATTTCAACAAAAGAACCCACGAAATAGAATTCGGATACATTCATAATTATGAAAATTTCATTATAGCTTGAATGATGAAATCAAATTAAAGACTTGTATCTTCTCTATGAGTATTACTTATCAAATGTCAAATGTAGCAACAGAGTCAACCAAATATATGCTGCTTAAATGCCATTCTTCTAATGATCGCCCTGGATCAGATGACCAATTAATGGTAATAAACCAAAATATGAAATTACTTAAGTGCTCCACTAACTAGGTTTCTTCAAAGTTTATTTATGTGGCATAGGATGCCAATCCTTCAGAAAATTATCTAACAGCCTAATTTAAGAGGAATCCAGAGATATCAGCTTGCCGTCCATGACAAGGATGACTCCATCTGACTCTTGACAGAAGAGAGGTTCAAATAAAAGTAAGGAATTGCATCTATTAAGAGTTAAGTTTATAGATAGTTATGCATCATAAACACTATTTAAGTATCAAGAGTAAGTACTCCTAACCTCGAATGTCAAATTACGTGATGAAGGTGCCCATTCTTCAGCAATACGTCTCTCCAATGCTTCAGTATTAGCATTAGGAGGGACTCGGATGTCAAGGCCTACCTCTGCTTCAGAAGGTTGCAGATTCATGACAAAACCCTGAAAAAAGAAATTTTTAGGCACAGTTGTGAGACAAAGCCTGTTGCTGAAAAAGCTTGAATTCATCTTCACAACTTCTTCAAGGTCTTCAATAAGATAATGATGTTCATGAGTACCGAACAAAAAATCACTGTGCCTACTTTTCTTATTTGGATTTTGTAGAATGAGAAATAAACTTCATGCTTATAGTCAATAAAACCATTATGCTTTATAAGGTTTCAACAAATCATACTTGCAAGGAGCATGGTTACAAAGTTGAGAGTCAATTTTTTTTAAAAAAAATCATGGAACCATTTACATGACCTGTTTTAAGACAATGGCATTGTAGCAAGAATATGATAACGTGACCTTGGGGTGACTTAGTTCATACTTTGAAGAAAGAGTCTTGCAAGTGGATGGGGTTGTTATTTAGTTATATACATTGATTATTAACTCAGTCTTCATCAATAGATCCCAAGGTTCATTTCATAGTTTTAAATGTTGAAAAATAGGTGATCCTGTGTTCGCTGCTAATCAACTAGCTTACACATTGTTTTGGGATGCTCTACCAATGCCTGTAAGGGATAATAACTTGAGAATGCCAGAGCAATGAAAGGGCTGGAGCTACAACCCACCTCCAGTTTGCATAACACAATCTTTTCCTTATTAAAAAAAGGGGTGGGTGGGGTGGGGGGAGTGGAGTTAGTTGAATTATTTGTTTTCTGGTACTCCTGGAGTGCTTAGAATGGTTTTGTAGAATTTAAGTATCATATGAAATGCTGAAGTCGTCAAGGTAATAAATGTGACAAGCTTTGATTAGTAAGTCCACATCAAGGCAAGATATATGGGTTGTAATTTTGAGATATCTCCTACAATGTGTACAGGAAAAACTTTGGTAATTAGAGATTAGCAGGCATTATATGAATAGCACTCTTTAGTATTCTAATAGATGATGCTATATGGAAATGTGAATTTAGTTCTCTAGGAAGAAGATTTGCTTTCATTTGAGTGCTCTCTCCACTCTTCTCATCTACCTCATGGTCAGTCTAAGAATTTGGTTCATCAATAACAAGTTGAAGAAATTAATTGGATCCAAAGACTTGGATGACCTATGAAATACTAGATGTTGGCAAAATAGTAGGAAGTGATGATGGAAAAAGTATGCTAGAAACCTAACCAACGGTTGCCTATTTAATGAACGAAACAATAACATTTTACCACCTCTAATACCCTTGTCTACCAGGAACAAACATAGTAACATGCCAACAAAACCTATGATATCAAAGTAAGATCCTCGAGATTCCATTTTGATAATTGACTCCAGACTATCCCAATCACATGATCCAAAGCCATGGGGCAAATTCACATGCAAAATTCTGCATCCCAAAAAATGGCGGTGAATGATAGGATGAATTAGCACCCATAAGTACTAGAAATAAAATAACATCAAACACCACTACTTGCTAAAAAGTGTCAAATTAGAACTTTTCAAACTCTTAAACATTTATTAGTCATTACTATTGGAAGCTAAATCTCCTTCCAGATTATGAAGTAGTACTTGAGTCTTCACAGATCAAATTCCTGCATTTTAAGGATCTACCATCTCATCCCCACCCTTATTGCTATGAGAAGTATGCTTTATCACAATTTGATCAGAAATGATTGCAAAACAAACATATTCTATCTCCTCAAAATTACGTTTAGAAATGATTATGTTGACCTTCATCGCGATATTGTAAAGCATGAATCTACTCATAAACCTATATTATGCCAATTTTCTTTCTTTCTTTCAACACTTCAACAACAAGCAAGAAATAAAAGACAAATGAAGACCCATTTATTATGATAAGAGCATCAAAACGAGGCAAGAAGCTCAAGAGTACGAATATAAGCGTAGCTCCAAAAGAAATCTGTCTATAAGAGAATTAAAGAAGTCTCAACCTGCCTGATCATAAGATATTTTTTTTCTCTTGAAAGGCTCTCCCTCTCTCTCTCCCTCTGTGCGTGTGTGCGTGTGTGCGTGTGTGTGTTGAACCCCGACTGCCTACCATGAATCAATCGAGTAAATTCAATATTCTCTTGACTTGTCTTTTACTTTCAATTGCACAAACACAGTACAGAACTGCTATAAACCTACGAATCATGAGCAATTCACCACATGTTCTATGACCCAGCGAACTTCACGACCATAATGTCAGAAACAAATACCCAGTCAATCCACTTTGTCTCGAGAACAACCAGCACTAGAACGTATCTACAAACATCACAGCTACCAGCTAGCTAAAGATCACATATCTACAAGAAACTTACAGTGGGTGATGGCGTCCCAGCCCTAAGGTAGACCAGATTCACCGACACCACCTCCCCCTCGGCCTTCACCCCGGCCTTCACCAAATCAAACTGCGCCGCCCTGAACCGCCTCAAGGCCTCCACACTCTTCATCAAATTCTCCATCGCACTCCCATCATAGAGCTTCGCCCCGTGCCCCGGCGCCCCCCGTGCCCTGATCACCAGCCACCAGGGGCTCCTCTCCCCATAGAATACCCTGTATTCCTCCCCCGGCGACGCCAGTCCCTCGTCGAGCACCACTCCGAGCTTCATTTCTTGAAACTTCTCCGACGCGGCCAACCTCCCGGCGCCGTCGTTCCCTCCGATCTCCTCGTCGGGGACGAAGGAGAGGTAGATGGTGCGGTCAGGGACGAAGGCGGCGGCACGGAGCCGACGGATGGCCTCGAGGTACTGAAGGCCGACGCACTTCATGTCCTGGGATCCTCGGGCGTAGAGGTTGCCGGTGGCGGGGTCGAGGACAGCGGAGAAGGGGGGATGGGCCCGACTTGAGTGGCCTCAGCGGGGACGACATCGGTGTGGAGAGTTGAGGAGGAGGGCGGGGAGGGAGGGGACACGGCCGGGCCATCGGAGGAGGAGGAGAGGCTTGCCGGCGGCAAACTCGAGGACGTCGGACTCGAGGCCGAGGTCGTTGGCCTGGGCGCGGAGGAAGCGGATGGCGGCGAAGTAGTCGGGGTCCGGGTGGGAGGTGTTGATCCGGAGGTACGCCCGGAATCGAGAAACCGCCGCCTCCGCCTCGGAGGCGAAATTGGAGGAGTCTTTATTTTCGTTTTCCGATGTCGCCACCGTAAGCACCGCCACCGACAAGAGGAGGAGGAACAGGAGGAAGGGGAGGCGGAGGAGACGAGGAGAGGAGAGTCCCTTGCTTCCCTCCATTGACACTGGAGATCAGCTGATTCGACTCGGATGGGAAGTTGCGAACGCAACGTAATCATCGCTGGAAACGGGCCGGGCCGGGCCGGGCTGGCCGTTCCCCCACCCAACGCATCCTGAATACGGTGTAGAAAAATCACACCGCTCCACCTGATTAGACCGCATAATCATCATTTTTTAAATATATATTTAATATTTATAATTTTATTTTTTAAATTTTAAATAAAAAAAATATTTTTTTAAAAAAAAATTATAATATCCTATATTATAATATTTTATGTTAAAATTATAATTTTCTATACATAATATTATTTTAAAATTTTTTACGTGTATATCTTTCTAAACATTCAAATTTGAATGAATACTCTTTCAAAATTGATATTTATATATATATCTTCGTGAAATGCTTATTTTGCATGTATAAATTTTTTTTTCTTATTTATTATATATGTACCCATATCATCTAATGCTAGTTAAAAATTAAAGATTTAAAATTTAAATAACTAAAATATCCTTATGGATAGATATGTAAAAATAAAATTTATAAAAATATATATATAAATAATAATTTTATGAGGGTATTCATGTAAATTTAAATATTTAGGAGGATATACATAAAAATTTTAATTTACTTTTTATCTATTTTATTTAGATGGATTCGGGCCCTTTTACTCTGTAGTATGGTAACATATTACATAATACAATAATATGATAATGATACTATATAATATTTTATATATTAAAATATTATATTATATTTTATTTTTAGGTAAGATGGGATGATTCATTAGAACTTCGTTCATTTAATAAAAAAGTATAAGAAATCCCTTAGATAAAATATAGAGGAAGGAAAAGTGAATAGGAAAAGAATTATAAAAAATATGGTAAACCAAAACTAGGTCATTGATAGCAAAAAAATTAATAGAGATTAATGGCCAGCATAGTTTTCTCCTATAAAACTTATCACATTTTCAAAGATGAAACTAGCTTCATATATGCTACCACTAAGCCTTAATTGCATCCTCCAATAATCCTTTCTTGACTTCAAAAAATAATGGTATCGATGTTTCTCATACCTTCTAAATATTCTAGAACGAGGAACCTACTGTAATATCCTACTTATTTTGTTGCTTTCTTTCAATACTAATTATCTTTGCTCTACTTATCTTTGTTGCTTTCTTTCAATACTAATTATCTTTGCTCTACTTATGGAATATCGAACCTGTTATGGAGGTATTTTTGATGCCTTAAGTTCATATCTTATTGGGAAAAGATATGCTGGTATGGGATGAGCTATCCGAGGTATAGGAAGAGCTATCTAAGCTATGAGAGAAGCTATCCAAGCTAAGACTTGCCATATATGTGCTCAGCTGAGACTCTATTTGGATTCCACGTATCACATGGTTCAATTTGACACCTCAATTAATGGGTTCCCGACTCATATGGCAACCACCCATGCCATGCAGAAAAGGCCAAAAATAATAAATACCCCCATGTGGAGAGCATATGAAGGCTAATATTCTCAGCTCCTGATTGACAACTCATGCAATTAATATATGAGATCCTCATGTATCATGAGGTGACACCATTCATCCAGCTTACGAAGAAAAAAAGGATATTTGAATTTTCTGATCTCGTAGAGCGAATATCTTGCCTACAATGGCATGATTAATGGCCCGAGACTCATGGAATTGCACATTCCTACGATACTTTTTCTTTACAAATATCAAAAGCCCTGAGGACCCAGGTAAGCAAGAATTTTTTTTAAAAAAATTCATTGTTACTTCTTTATTCTCTGCTGACTTGAGCATCGGAGGATCCTCGCTAGAGTCAAATTCTTCGACTCGAACTTTATTTTACAGATCACTCCAGCATTCCTATGCAAGATCGACTGCTCCGCTCTACTCCTGAAGCATACAATTTCAAGTAACAATAGAACCTAAAACTTAAAAAAGGTGGAAAGGCCAAGGAAAGAGGTCTACCCAATCTTTCTTCATCCAGCAAGGCAAATTCTAACAAAGCACTCGATGAGATAAGCTTCAATAACTACTCAGTATGGAAAACTCTTACAAAGTACATGGTATGAAAAACTCAAGCTAAGTGCTTGGCTTGTTATGCAAAACTATAGCGATGTGTTCAATATTATTTAATAAAAGAAAGATTTAACTGGTCATCCTTAGTAGTGCTGATAAGCAGGAGTATGAGTCTAATGTCGAAGAGATTTTTGATGAAGAAAAGAGAGGGAGAGTCTGGCTAGTTATCCTTAGGAGTGGCAATAAGAGGGAGTATGAGTTCGGCACTTAGGAGATCTCTGACGAAGGAAAGAGAGGAAGAGTCCAACTGGTCATCCTTGGGAGTGGCGATGAGAGGGACTGAATTTGGCAGTGAGATCTTCAGCAAAGAAAAGAGGATGCCAACGATGAAGAAAGGAGTCGAGGGAAGGTGCTCGATGTTATTGATGGTGGCTTCAAGGGCCATTCGACTATCATCTCTACTAATGACTTTGTAAAATCTTAAGAAAAACTTAAAAAGGCCTAGCTCAGTTAGGCTAATGTGACTTAAGTACTCTTAAGAATTTTTTAGATTGTATAATATATATATATATATAGTATACTTGATTTCATAGTCCATATGATATGATATACCTTATACATTTTACAAAGACATTTTTGATAAAATTTATAAATTAAAATATAATAAGATTGTAAATTCTCATTATTACGTAATGTCCAAATCCATAATTATATCCATTCTATATAAATGCATAAGCTATCCATCTAATATCAGGTTTAAATACCTTTTTCAAAAGTATATTATTGGATATTAGAGAAAACATGGATGGTTACGATCTATCTATTTTTTAGATAAAATAATTTTGATATATTATGTGATAAAAGGATTTTTTTATCTATGTAAGTCAATAAATTAAGTATATTCATTATTTTGATTTGCATGTTAATTTTTCTTCATTAAAATAAAAAAATAATAATAAATTAAGAGAGGTGTATTATGATTAAGATTTTTTGCATGTATATTCTTCTAAATATTCAAATTTATGCGACAATCCTTGTAAAATTACTATTTGCATATAAACCCTTATAATTTTTTTTTGCACATATACCCATAAGGGTATTTTAGTTATTTTAATTTTAAATCGTTAATTTTTTAACAACATTAGATGATATGGGTACGTATACAAAAATAATTTTTTTAGGGTATATATGTAAATATTAATTTTGAAAAGATATTCATATAAATTTAAATATTTAGAAGGATATACATATAAAAAACTCTTATAATTTTCTTTCAAAAGTTATAAAAAGGAAAGGATTTTCGTCATTGAAAATTTATAAAATTTTTAAATGATAAAAATTTTCCTTCCTCTTTTATGATATACTGTAGCTAAGTTATGATATCTTGTGCAGGAAGTTATAATTTGAATGTAGGATATCATAATATGGCACAGCATGTCATAATTTTTTCAAAAATGAAGAAATATTTTCATCATTCAAAATTTTAAATAAAAAAATAGAACTATAAATATTTAAATGTATATTAAAAATTTTTAATGATAAAAATATATTTTTTTTATGGAAAGAAAATTATGACATCCTGTGCAGGAAGTCATAATTTTAACATAAGATGTCATAATATGAACACAGAATGTCATAAATTTTTAAAAAAGAATGAGCATTTTCATCATTCAAAATTTTAAATAAAAAATAAAACTACAAACATTAAATGTATATTAGAAAGTAGTGACTATATGATCCAATCAGATAGGATGGTGTAGTTTTTCTATACCACAAGCGATGCACAAAAAATTACTCCTTAAAACTTTTAGGCTGGGTTAAAAAATTTTAAAAGAAATCCAATCTACTCCCAATTAGAGCTCAAGTCGGACCCAAGCAAAACCTGATTAGACTATAGCCCAAATTATCCATTTGGACTAAAAATTAGGCTGGTCCAAATATGATTGAAGCTTAAGCTTTTGACCTTTCAAACTATAGCTTCACATTTTTTTCATAAAATGCTAAAGCTTCACATTAGCAACCATTCGGTAATTAGAAACATGCTTATCAGAAGAGGAAATGAATAATATAATTGGAAATGATATTTTTGTTTTCTAAATAGTACATAAATAATTTTCCAAATTTGGGCTTCATTTAGGCCTTGTCTAGGCTTGGGGCAGGTCGGACCAATGATATGCCCAAGTCATGCCTGAAAAACATATAGGCTCTATATTTAAGCTCAAATATAGTCCAAGATATTCCATACCTATCCCATAGCCCAATCAAAAGTTGGTTTGGTTAGGGCCCAATTCAAACCCTATCTATTGGTTCATTTGGATTGGTTCAAATTAGGTAGTTAGACTTAGACATGGAACCAATGGGTTTCAATCCACATATCCATGCCTTGACCATCAAACAATTAGGTCTGTATTGACTTTAGGGATGGTTAGAAGTAGAATTGGGATGGATTGAATCAATTACAGATAGGATATATGTATATATCTGCACACATACATACATACATACATACATACATACATACATATATATATATATATATATATATATATATATATATATATATATATATATATATATATATATATATATATATATAATAGGATTTGATTGATCGGATTATAATCCATATCCAATCGGATCCTCATTCGTTGGATC
>QRFJ01000122.1:2287287-2299126 GCA_006176705.1 Cocos nucifera
CTGAGCTTCTACGGATTCATTCAGACGATCGAACTGCTCAGCGGTCGAGCTCCTTGGACTTCAAGCGGTCGGGCTTTAACGGAATCTCCTAGCACTCAAACTCCTCAGCTGACGAGCCTCAGCCGAAGTCCAACATTCGACCGAACTTTCCAATGGTCAAGCTTCAAATTTTCGACGGTCGAACTCCCCAGCGGACGAGCCTTAGCAGCATACCTCCAGCCAGACGCCTATGGAAGTCGAACTCCCTCCAAACTTCCTCTTCAGGAGCCCGAACTCCTCCGAAATGGGCACACGATGAAGGCCTTCAACCCTTCATCCGCCGCAAACTCTGCAGCCATCACCATCAGTCCACCGAGTGATAGCGACCCACTATGAGACAGCGATAGCTGTCACCATCAACCCGCCGCACACGGCGCCTTCCCGTGAGACTGGCTCCATCGAACCTCGAGCGGCCCGCCAGCACGCGGCTGCAGCTATCACCATCAATCCACCGCACACGACGCCTTTCCATGAGACTGGCTCCATCGAACCTCGAGCAGCCCTCCAGCACGCGACTGCAGCTGTCGCCATCAAGCTCCGCTATAAAAAAAATCCCTCCAGATACGCTAACTCTAATCTCTCTAATCTCTAAGCTCTCCTTTTCTCCTCTAAGCTTCGAAACTCATTCTCGAGCACTCCATTCCTGTTGGCCAGAGCTGACTTGAGCGTTGGAGGGTCCTGCCGGAGCCGCCCCCCACGGGCTTCGGATGGGACTTTGTTTTGCAGATCCCCGGCGGCGACCTTAGCAGCCTTGACTCCAGCGACCTCCGATGATGACCAGTTTCTGCACCAACAGATTGACGCTAGAGGAAGGAGCCAACCTTCGAGGTTTCCTTATTCTTAAAGAAGTGCTCGATGATGATTCCTCTCTCTCCAGAGATCCGTTCTTCCTCACTAGAGCTCTCTCCCGAAGAGAAAATGCCTCGAGAGCTTCGACTCTGCGACCGGCTCCCATTGCAGCCCCGGTAGCCCAGGCTCCACCCGAAGCTACCGTAAATGTAGAGCAGGTCAACTTGCCGGATGGATTCGTGGCCCCACCGAGGTGATACAGGCCATGCGATAACCTTCGACGGAGACTTTTCCAGAAAAATGCAAGGAACCGACCTTAAGGAAGAGCATTTGGGCATGCCAATCGCCCTTAAGAGAGAAACGAAGAGCAGAAGTTCTTCCATAGAAGCAGAATGAAGTTCGGCGCGAGAAAGGTTCCGTGGGAAAGCGGAATGGAGTTTGTCATGAGCAGAAAAGTGGAATGAAGTTTGGCGGCAGCAAGGTCGAACTTTTCCTGAAATCTCATCATCGGAATGAAGTTCGGCGCAAGTGAGGCCGAACTTCCGCTCGGGTATGACACCAAGGGAACCACCTACGAAGAAGTCACAGGAGGTGGAATGAAGCTCGGGCAAGCGACGCCGAGCTCTTCCTCAAACTCGTCATCAAGGAAGTTTTTCCCCAAAAGGTTTCACAAGAGGGCGGAATGAAGTTCGGCCGAGGTCGAACTCTACTTCGAACTTATCATCAAGGAAGTCCTCCCCCAGGTTTCAGAAGGAGACGGAATGAAGTTCGGCCACGCTCACGACCTCCCAGCACAAGCAAGGCCATACTCCTCCCTTGAGCTTATCCGAGGAAGCCCCGATAAAGGAGTATGAAGTCCTCCCACAGAAGCTTCCATGGGAAAGTGGAACGAAGTTCGGCGCAAGTGAGGTCGAACTCACGCACGAGTATGACACCAAGAAAACCACTACAAAGAATTCACAGGAGGTGGAGTGAAGTTCGGGCAAGCAAAGCCAAGCTCTCCCTTGAGCTCGTCATCAAGGAAATCCGGACAAAAGCAGTAGAGGAAGTTCTCCCGCAGAGGGTCTCGCGGGAAAATAGAATAAAGTTCGGCGCAAGTGAGGCCGGAGTGAAGTTCGGGCAAGCAAAGCCGAGCTCCCCCACGAGCTCATCGTCGTCAAGAAAGTTCGGACAAAAGCAGCAGAGAAAGTTCTCCCGCAGAGGATTTTGCGGAAAAATGGAATGAAGTTTGGTGCAAGTGAGGCCGAACTTCACCTCGAAGCCCATCATCGAGGAAGGGGCATTAGTCCTCCCGTGGAGGCTTTCACAGAAAGGTGGAATGAAGTTCGACGCAAGTGAGGTGGAACTCCAGCCCGATTATGTCACCAAGGAAGCCTCCTACAAAGATTTCACACAAGGTGAGACGAAGTTCGACCGTTGAAGCTCTTCCTGATGAAGGTTTCATAACTACGCCCCCCTCAACACTCCGAAGGCCCAAATGCTGATGGAAATCAGGGAACAGCTTCTGAGGTCAGACAAGATGCGTTCCCGACCCAGCAAATGCGATCTCAACAAGTTTTGCCTCTATCATCGCAACCACGACCACGACACCGAAGAGTGCATCCAACTCCAAGACGAGATCGAAAAGCTCGTCAGACGAGGTAGACTCGACCGATTTCTGCAAAGGCGGCCCGAAGAGCGAGGGGAGCGGCCAAGGGCGTTACCATCGGGTGGGGAGAGCCAGGAAGGTCGGCCGCCCCTTGGCATCATCAATACTATCTCGAGGGGACCTCGGGAAGGAGAGACCAGCGGATCTAGAAGATCGGTGAAGAGGCAGAGGATCGTGGAGCCCATGGCCTTCACCGAGGAGGACGGCCGGAGGATCCAATTTCCGCACAATGATGCGGTTGTAATTTTCTTGAATATCGCTGACTATGATGTACGCCGCATTTTGCTAGATAACGGAAGTTCGACCGAGCTCACAACCACCCCAGGGCAAGCGAGGACTCCCTCTCGAGTATGACTCCAAGGAAGCTCCGACAACTGGGCATAAAGTTCTTCCACAGGTTTTACAACCCCTAACTCCTTGAGCTCGCAACCAAGGAGGCTCTGACAAAAGGATGCGAAGAAGCCCTCCCGAAAGGTTCCGCAACTACGCCCCGCTCTTCTAACTCGAATTCTCAGCAAAGTTAAGAGCCAGCTGCCAAGACCAGAAGGTTTACGGTCTCTCCTAAACAAGCACGGTCGTACTGTGTCTACCATCGCGACCATGGCCACGACGCTGAGAAATGCATCCAGCTGCGAGATGAAATTGAGGAGCTCGTCAGAAAGGAGCGGCTGGAGAAAGTCGGCTAAGGGCGCTGCCGTAACCAGAAACTCCTGGGTCGACCGCCTCACAGCGTCATCAACGTTACCCTGGGGAGGAGCTTGGTACATCGATGGTTCGTCAGCTCCCAGCGACAAAGCCAAGAGCTTGCTCCAAATCGAGAAGGCCAGCATGGGATAGAGGAGGTCGTCTGGACGGGACTTACTGCCCGAGGAAGGGAGCTCCGAGGAACAATGCCCCGACGACCCCTCAAACGGGGATGTGCTGCCCGTAACTTTTCTTCGATAAAATTCTTTTCCTCCAATAATGTTATTTCCTGGCACAAAAACTACGGTAACAAGAGATGGAGCAGTCAAATAGTTGTCGTATTGGGAACTGACGGGGGACCTTGTGCTAACGGGGGCAGGTCGGAAGCCTTAGAAGCTCGGCTGCAGGAGATAAGATCTCCCCCGAGGAAGGCTCGACTGCAAGAGATAAGATCTTCCCCGAGCGTGCACTTCGACCTCGGCTGTAGGAGATAAGATCTCCTTCGAGGAAAGCTCGACTGCGATAGATAAGATCTCCCCCGAGCGCGCACTTCGACCTCGACTGTAGGAGATAAGATCTCCCCCGAGGAAGCTCGATCTGTAGGAGATAAGATCTCCCCCGAGCGTGCACTTCGACCTCGACTGCAGGAGATAAGATCTCCCCCGAGGAAGCTCGACCGCAGGAGATAAGATCTCTCCCGAGGAAAGCTCGCCGTAGGAGATAAGATCTTCCCCGAGAAAAGCTCGGCTGCAGGAGATAAGATCTCCCCCGAGCGCGCAGCTCGACCTCGGTAGGAGATAAGATCTCCTCCGAGGAAAGCTCGGCTGCAGGAGATAAGATCTCCCCGAGCGTGCACTTCGACCTCGACGGTAGGAGATAAGATCTCCCCCGAGGGAAGCTCGGCTGCAGGAGATAAGATCTCCCCGAGCGCGCAGTCCGACCTCGACTGTAGGAGATGAGATCTCCCCCGAGGAAGCTCGACCGTAGGAGATAAGATCTCCCCCGAGGAAAGCTCGACCGTAGGAGATAAGATCTCCCTCGAGCTGCGCGCTTCGACCTCGGCTGCAGGAGATAAGATCTCTCCCGAGGGAAGGCTCGACTGTAGGAGATAAGATCTTTTTCGAGCGCGTACTTCGATCTCGACTGCAGAAGATAAGATCTCCCTCAAGGAAAGCTCGACTGCAGGAGATAAGATCTCTCTCGAGCGCGCACTTCGACCTCGACGGCAGGAGATAAGATCTTTCCCGAGGAAGCCTCGACTGCAGGAGATAAGATCTCCCCCGAGGAAGGCTCGGCTGCAGGAGATAAGATCTCCCCCGAGCGCGCACTTCGACCTCGGCTGCAGGAGATAAGATCTCCCCCGAGGAAAGCTCGATCGTAGGAGATAAGATCTTTTCCGAGCGCGCGCTTCGACCTCGACCGTAGGAGATAACATATATATATATATGTATGTATGTACATATATATATATATATATGTATGTATGTATGTATGTATGTATGTATGTATGTATGTATGTATGTATGTATGTATGTATGTATGTATGTATGTATGTACACACACACACACATATATATATGTATGTATGTATGTATGTATGTATGTACATATATATATATATATGTATGTATGTATGTATGTATGTATGTATGTACATATATATATATATACATACTATTGACGCAGAATTTGGTCATTGTCGGAGCCTGCTGGAGTGAAGGCCGATGAGGTCGCTGTCGGAGATCTGCAAAATAAAATTTCATCCAAAGCCGATGTGGGGTGGCTCCGATAGGACCCTCCGACGATCAAGTCAGCTCTGGCTAATAGGAATAGAGTGCTCAAAATGAGTTCCGAAGCTTGGAGAAGAAGGGGAGAGCTTAGAGATCTGAGAGACTTTTAGTTAGTGTATCTGGAGGGTCCTTTATAGGCGGAGCTTAGTTGATGGTGACGGCCATACCGCCTGGCAGAGAGCCTTTGGGGCCGCATGGAGTTCGATATGGAGAGAAAGGCATCGTCAGATGGATGGTGACAATCATACTAGTAGATCATGGGCTGCATGTAGATCGGTACGGAGAGAAAGGCATCATCAAGTGGATGGTGACAGTCATATCGTCCGATCTTGTTGTCTGTTGTAGACTGATGGTGACAGTTCGTCCAAAGGAGTTCGGACTTGTAGGAGAGTTCGGCTGAAGGGAAAGCTCGGGAGGAGCTCGACCGTAGAGGAGTTTGGAGGAGCTCGATCGGCTGAAGGGACGGCCGCTTGGGGAGTTCGGGCGCTGGGGGATTCTGTTAAAATCCGACTACTTGGAGTCCAAGGAGCTCGATCGCTAAGTAGTTCGACCGACTGTAGGAGTTCGACTAAGACCCATCCGTTGAAGCTCTTCCGTGGCTACTAATTGCATTAGGCAGAGCATTGAACTTGACTTTGACGGGAGCGAGGTTTATCCCCAACAATAGTCCCCCCCACTCCCAAGCTCGAAATTCGAGAGAAGGAAGTGCAAAAAAAATGACTACCAAAGTCTTCTTTTGGGCGCCGTGCTGGCTCAGGTCGAAACTCGGAGAGGAGATTTCATCGCCAGCCAAAGTTGATATCGAAGTTGAGGCCAAAGGAAGATCTCATCTCCAACCGAGGTTGAGGTAGGCCTCATCCACTACGATCGAGGTCGGAGGTTGAGCTCCTCGGGGCCGATATTGTCTCCAGCAGTCGAGGTTAATATGGTCACTCGGGAGGGGTTTGATCTCCAGTTAGGGTTGCCTCCGATCTTATTCCTGGCCGAGGTTGGCACGGATGCTCGGAAGATTGCTTATCTCTATCCGAGGCTTCTCGGGTGCTCTGGTCGAGGTTGTCGTGGGCCTTACCCATAGCCGAGGTTTCTCGGATGCTCTGGCCGAGGTTGTCCCGGGCCTTATCTCTATCCGAGGCTTCTCGGATGCACTGGTCGAGGTTGTCATGGGTCTTACCCATAGCCGAGGTTTCTCGGGTGCTCTGGTCGAGGTTGTCCCAGGCCTTATCTCTATCCGAGGCTTCTCGAACGCTCTGGCCGAGGTTATCCCGGGCCTTATCTATAGCCGAGATCATCGGTCGCTTTGGGAGAGATCTTATCTCTAGCCGACGTTGATGGAGATCCTATTTTCTGCGGACTTTGGAGCTCGGACTTAGACTTTGCTCACGCTAGGATGAGGTTCTCCTCCTGCTCCTAACGGATTGTGGGGGCGCATTCGGACCGTCGTTCGTTTCCTCCCATCTCGTCTAAGGTGGAAGAGGCCCTGGACTTTGCTCGCATTAGGATGAGGTTCTCCTCCTATTCCTAACTGACTGTAGGGGCACATTCGGACCATCATCCATCTCCCTTCTCTCGTCTTTGTGAACGAGGCCTTCGACTTTGCTCGCGTTAGGACGAGGTTCTCCTCCTGTTCCTAATGGGCTGTGGGGGCACATACGGACCGTCGTCCGCACCTCTCCCCCCTCGTCCTTTGTGAATGAGGCCTTCGACTTTGCTCGTGTTAGGACGAGGTTCTCCCCTATTTCCTAACGGATTGTGGGGCACATTCAGACTGTCGTCCCTCTCTCCCAATCTCGTCCTTGTGAACGAGGCCGACTTTTGTTGGTTCTCCTCCTATTCCTAATGGGCTGTGGAGGTACATATGGGACCATCGTCCGTACCTCTCCCCCATTCTCATCCTTTATGAACGAGCCTTCTCTCGGAAGAAGAGATCTTATCTTAGTCGAGATTGATGCTCGCGTTAGGACGAGGTCTTCCTCCTGTTCCTAACCAAGATTGACTCGACGCTCAGAAAAGATCTTATCTCTAGCCAAAGGTTATCAACGATCGCTCGGAAGAGATTTATCTCTACCGAGGTTGTTGCTCGCATTAGGCGAGTCTCCTTCTGTTCCTATCGAGTGGGGGGTCGGGGGGGAACTCTCGCTCGAGGTTGTTGCTCGCGTTAGATGAGATTCTTCCTCCTATTTCTAACGAGGCGACTCGATCGTCGGGAGAGATCTTATCTCTAGCCGAGTTGGAGCCGAGGTTGATTGCCGCATTAGGACGAGGTTCTCCTCCTGTTCCTAACGAGGTTGATCGGTTGCTTGGAGAGATCTTATCTTTAGCGAGGTTGTCAATGGTCGCTCAGAAGAGACTTATCTCTAGCGAGGTTGACTCGATCGCTCGGAAGAGATCTTATTTCTAGCGAGGTTGTTGCTCGCATTAGATGAGGTTCTCCTCTGTTCCTAACGGGGTTGACTCAGTCGCTCGGAGATTCTATCTCTAGCCGAGGTTGTTGCTTGTGTTAGGATGAGGTTCTCCTCTGTTCCTACCGAGGTACTCGCGCTCGGAAGAGATCTTATCTCTAGCCGGGTGTTGCTCACGTTAGGATGAGGTTCTCCTTCTGTTCTAATCGAGGTTGACCGATCGCTCGAATGAGTCGATCGCTTGATTTCTCGAGGTACTCGATCCGAGAGAGTCTTTGACTCGATCGCTCGGGAGAGATCTTATCTCTAGCCGAGATTGATGCTCGTATTAGGATTGAGGTTTTCTTCTGTTCCTTAATCGAGGTTACTCGATCGCTCGGAAGAGATTTATCTCTAGCCGAGGTTTCAACGCGTCACTGGTAGAGATCTTATCTCTAGCCAAGGTGTCGGCGCGTTAGGACGAGGTTCTCCTCCTGTTCCTAACCGAGGTTGACTCGATCGCTCGGAAGAGATCTTATCTCTAGCCGAGGCTTGATCGATCACTCGGGAGAGATTTATCTCTAGCCGAGGTTGATGCTTATTTAGGATGAGGTTCTCCTCCTATTCCTAACCGAGGTTGTGGGGGCACATAAAGGGCTGCTGTCAGGGCCTCTCTCCCCATCTCATCCTTTGTGAACGAGGTCTTCGCTCAGGAGAAATCTTATCTCTAGCCGAGGTTGATGCTCGCGTTAGGACGAGGTTCTCCTCTTGTTTCTAATGGGCTATGAGGGCACATAAGGGCCGCTGTCAGGGCCTCTCCCCCCATTTCATCCTTTGTGAATAAGGCCTTCGCTCGGAAGAGATCTTATCTCTAGCCGAGGTTGTTGCCCGCGTTAGGATGAGGTTCTCCTCTTGTTCCTAACGCGGCAATTATTGACTGCTTCTTCCCTGTCATTGCATAGTTTTCGCATCCAAAAATAATATTATTGAAAGGAAAGAATTTTATTGAAAGAAAGTTACTAGCAGCGCATCCCCAAATTTTGTATTTCAAGGTCATGGTAGCGTTGTTCCTCCACGTTTCTTCGATAATAAGTTCCGAGGTGGATGACCTCCTCATGCTGGCCTCCTCAATTTGGTGCAAGCTCTTGTCACTGGGAGACGACGAATTGCTGATGCACCAAGCTCCTCCCAGGAGCAATGTGGATGATGCCGTAAGGTGGCCGACCTTCTTGCGGTCTCTGGCTATGGCAGTGCCGAGCTCCTTGCCGTCTCTGGCTATGGCAGCGCCCTTGGTCGATCTTTTCCTGCTTCAGGCTGGTGTCGGAGAAATTTACCCAGTCGCTCCTTTCTGACGAGCTTCTCAATTTCATCTTGGAGTTGGATGCATTCCTTGGTATCGTGGCCATGATCGTGATGGTAGAGGCAGTACTTATTTCAATCTTGCTTATTTGGGAGAGACTATAGCCCTTCTGGTCTTGGCAGCTGATTCTTCACTTCGGTGAGAATCTGAGTTCGAGGAGCATTGAGGGGGGCATAGTCGCAGAACCTTTCGGGAGGAGGGCTTCTTTGCGCCCATCTGTCGGAGCTTCCTCGATGGCGAGTTCGAGGAAGAGTTCGGCCTCGCATGTGTTCGGAGGTCGAGAACGCGGCCGAACTTTGTTCCGCCCTCCTTGGAGAACTTCATGCACCCTTTGTCGGGGCCTCCTTGATGGTGAGTTCGACGGTGAGCTCGACGGCCTCGTACACGCCGAACTTCTTTCCGCCTTCCTGGGTGAACTTCATACCCTCTTGGTCGAGGCCCCTTGATGGGGAGTTCGGCGGCGAGCTCGACGACCTCGCCCACACCAAACATCTTTCCCCTCCTAGGTGATGGGGAGTTCGGCGGCGAGCTCGGCGGCCTACCCACCGAACATCTTTCCGCTCTCCTGGGTGAACTTCATGCCCTCTTGGTCGAGGCTTCCTTGATGGCGAGCTCGAGGTGAAGTTCGGCCTCACTTGCGCTGGGGAGGTCGTAGACGCGGCCGAACTTCATTCTGCCTCCTTGCGAAATCCTCTGCGGGGAACTTCATGTTTCTTCGAAAGAGCTTCTGCTCTCCATTTCTCCTTCGATGATTGGTATGCCCAAATGCTCTTCCTTAAGGCCGGTTCCTCGCATCCTCATGGTGGATTTGCTGACAAAGTCTTCGCCAGAGGTTGTTGCACGGCCTTTATCATCTCGACAGGACCACGAACTCGACCAGCAGGTTGAACTGCTCTACATCTGCGGTGGCTTCGGATGGAGCCTGGGCTACAACGGGAGCAGATGGATCTGGCGCGTAGGACACCGATCGCCAATCATCGAGTTGATGCTCTCTTGGAGGTATTTTCTCTTCGAGAAAGAGCTCTAATGAGGAAGAAGAGATCTCCGAAGAGAGAGAAATCATCACCGAGCACTCCTTTAAGAATAAGGGAACCTCGGAGGTTTGAAGGCCCTCCTTCTAGCACTAATCTGTTGACGCAGAATTTGGTCATCGTCGGAGCTTGCTGGAGTGGAGGCTGATGAGGTCGCCGTCAGAGACCTGCAAAACAAAGTTTCGTTCAGAGTCGGTGGGGAGGGGTGGCTCCAACAGGAATCCTCCGACGATCAAAGTCAGCTCTGGTCAACAAGAATGGAGTGCTCGGAAATGAGTTTCCACTGAGCTTTAGAGAAGAAGAGAAAGAGCTTAGAGATTCCGAGAGATTTCGAGTTAGCATATCTGGAGGGTCCTTTATAGGCGAAGCTTAGTTGATGGTGATGGTCATACCGCCTTGGCAGAGAGCCTTTGGGGACCGCATGGAGTTTCGATACGGAAGATGAAGGCGTCGTCAGGATGGATAGTGACAGCCATACTGGCAGGTCATGGGCCGCATGGGTAGTTCGATTACGGAGAGGAAGATGGTCGTCACCATGGATAGTGACTGCCATATCATCCGATCTTATCGCTTGTTGCAGACTGATGGCGATAGTTCGTCTAGAAGAGTTTGAACTTATAGGGGAGTTCGGTCGAAGGGGAGGCTTGAGAGGAGCTCGACGTAAGGAGTTCGGAGGAGCTCGCCGGTTGAAGGGTTTCGGAGCTGGGGGATTCGTTAAAGCCTGACTACTTGGAGTCCAAGGAGCTCGACCGCTAAGTAGTTCGCTTAGGAGTTTGGTAAGATCCATCCGTTGAAGCTCTTCCGTGGCTACTAGTTGCATTAGGCAGAGCATTGAACTTGACTTCGGCGGAGCGGGATTTATCCCCAACACATACATACATACATACATACATATATATATAATATTATATATATATATATATATATATATATATATATTTATTATACATATTATTATATAACACATATATATATATATTATTAGATATGTATGCCCTAGAAGCCAGAATTGGCTGACACTTGTAATACACTTCTAGGGGCAAAATTATAATTTTGACTATAATCAATAAAATAGGTTATTTTCTATCACATATGTGTATTTAGTGTCTGTGATACATCCTTTGAGTTAATGGTAATGATAATTCATATTTTCAAGAGTTGAAAATTTAAGACATGAATAATCATTATTAACTCATAAAATGCTTCCGACCATAGGATCATCACGAGGATGGTGATTGATCCGGAAGGTTGGTGTACAATCGCTTCTTCTTTAGTAGATGAGTCTTGAGTCTACGGTGTGGAGACATCGGAGCGAGAGTACAGGTACTCGTTAGAGAACGAGGGCACTGAGCGTGACCACCTCGAGTAGTCATTAGGAAAGTCTACCTTCTCGTCAATGACTGACTCGATGCTGCAGTAGTGTGTCTGGTTCTTTGACCTGAGATGCATCGGCAGTTCACCTTGAGGGTGTTATAGTTTGACTACACCATTACTCGGTCTCCTAGCCATATGGAACCCTGAGGTGTATGTTGGCTATAGCATGTTCATTGTAGGAACTGGATTGCATCAAGATGGAATCTATCTACCTCGGTGGTAGAGGAGCAGCCCTATGATGATCATGAGAATCAAGTCCAAAAGCCCATGGCCATGGCATAGTGAAATAATAGAAAGAGTTTCTATTTAGATTTTCACATTGGACTCGAATCGAATGATTACATCATATGACAGAGACTAGGGTTTGACGAGTTCACCTTAACCCTAATCTGATCGGGGCTCAAGATAGAAGAACTTAATCACACAGGTAGCTGCACCAAGAGGTTCGCATTCAGCTCTGATGGGTTGCCACCATATACTGCTAGGTGTCACTGGTGGATTTTGGGAGCAATTAGAATGATTTAGATGATCGATCATTCTAGCTGTTCGAATCAGAAGAGTTCTGATCCATCGAAAGGAGTTTCGATGATGTCGATGATAGAGATCATGACATATCCCATTACCATACAGAACTGAACCTAACTGGGTCACACAAACAAGGGTTTGAATCTGGTGATCATCAATTGAACTGATCTAGTTCAATTGATCTGAATGAAATTCAATTAGGTTCAAGGAAATCGTGCTAG